>LUCM01004196.1:20905-85109 GCA_008360955.1 Fasciolopsis buskii
CTTACTGCCTGATTTGAAGGGGATGATTTGAGTCCAGATAGTTTCCCCCACATATCTAGTGATTTCTACCACATTTAAACTATCAGCAATGCTACTACTAGTGATGTGTAATTTTGACTTTTCGCTCTGGAATTTGAAAAAGTGAGCCTTGTAATCCAAAGCCTGTACAAATTCAAGAAGTCCTTGCCTAGTACAGCACAAAATTCAGCTTACGGGAGTCGAGTACTTACGGTCTCGATCTAAGAATTGTCAAATTCATCAGGCTAGACTCAAATCATCCCCTTCAAATCAGGCAGTAAGAATGGCGCACATTAGAAGAGACTGCATCAAACCAAACATCTGTAAACATAAGCCCACGTCTGTGTAAAAGGCCAAGGGGTTTGAGGCTGTAGCACTTCCACTTCTCACCACCTTTTGCATAGAATTAGTGTTCAAGTGGAAAGACGGCTGCGGCCAACGTGAAATCTTACATGCTCTCGCAAACTTGAACCCATTCTCCTTAGCAACTCAGGCTCAAACAATTACCTAGCGAACCCAACCGTTGTAATGATGATACGAAAGAGTAGGGGAAGTGTTTCATTTATCTCTAGATTTAACACTGTTCTCGTGTACCAGCATGCACCCACACAAACAAGCAATCGTTTTTTCCGAAATCAACGCATACCAACTGAAGGTTCAGGCGCGTCAGTGCGGGCGAATGAGGAACCACTGTCATCACATAATGTCTCAAGCGATTATTCATCCGTAGTTATGCCCCATGGTGAAAATAGCTTAGATCTATTATTCAGTCTGTACGTGCATATGTAATCCAACCACAGCTGAGACGTGCGAAAACAAAAAGGATTACGATATCACGTGTGCTGTTACACTGTTGAACTTCGTCTAGTACACTACGGACAAGTGCAACTTTTGTCTGCATTCTAGCTTGCCCACACGCATATCACGGCGTAAATCGAACGCGGCACTTTGCATGGGTGCTGGTACATGAACCATGGCATTGGAGTAATGGTATTCCGCCCCCATACACTTGTGGTTTTATGAGCGCGGGCATTTGGTTGGGCTCAGTCAGTTCAATGTGCTAATCGTACTGTTTTCCTATCTCGATGATTGCGTGTGAGTGCCTGAGTTCGAAAGGGTTGGTTTTCGTTGAGATGATTTGGCCATTGATACACAATGAGTTCAACCAAATTTTAACTATCGACGACACTTCCCATGGTAAAATGAGACTTCCGTTTTTCAACTTCTGGTGATCGGACGATACTGCACCATCCATGCACATGCTTTATTCATTTGTGCAGAAAATGGCTCTATATCTCACCCACGAAGCGCACTGAAAGATATTAAACACGATCGGCTCTATAAACGAAATACTGTTCGAAGTGGCACACTTACCGTCTGTAAGAAACAGCGAACCAGAGGCCAACTTCTAATGAAAGATTTCAGTGTAGGTTTGCGCATTGACTGCATTAAGAAATAACAAGACAGATTGAACAAACGAATTTTGTGGTCCGTTATTCACAGATTACTGGACTGATAGCGCCCACTTTTGACGAACCCGTTGTCCATTGTTGGAAGAAAACAATATCAATTGAGTTCGCACCGGAAAAGATTTAGATGTAAGCACACCTAGAGCCGGACAATAAGCTGCCGTGTAACCTCGATATGGTCCCATCATATGTGGATGATCGAGAGGGGAAATCGTACTTAAATTATGCCATTTTTACTGAATGGTATGCGAGTATACGTGACAGCAGATAGTACAATGGAATTTTTCCCATTAGCACGGCTTTTCCGAGTGTAACTCGATGAAATAAAACGTAAAGATCCTATAGGAAAACAGCGAGTTAAAAAGTGAAAATGGGTACATGCTGATTGTTTGTACATGCTGTTTTTGACTGGTTCTTACCGAGATAGCTCAAGTAAACCGGAACAATCAATAAACCGGTCAACGCGCCAAACAGAATGATACCCAAATACATTCGGAAATAGAATATTTCGAACAAACGCGACTTGGAGAACGCTAACACCAGAATACCGCCAAGTTTGGTCAGAGTAATACCACGGAGAATCTGTGCGAGGGTGTGAGAAATAAAGGAATGAATGGAATGAGACTGTGCTACAAAAGCTTAACTACTATACACACACGAGCTCAGTAGTTTATGCGTTCATTCTGATTACGGTTGACAAACGATGAGGCTGCGACCGAAAGACGGTCAACGCAAGGGTGATGGGCAGCGTGCGAAGTGGAATACCGAGGAGAAAGGCAATTACTGGATCCGCAAAAATAAGAGCGCTCCGTTGCAGCCCTAAAGAGGATATAGTCAGCATTTGAATGGCGAAATAATGAAGCGCGAGGAAATAACTTCCAATCGAAGCATAAAAATGGAAGTGTCAAGACAGTTTATGAAAAAAGAGCGAGCATAATTAGACAAAAACAGATGGAATTTAAACAGTGCAAAATTTCACCGGAACACTCAGCAACTAAACTGATAATTGCGCTCACGATGGTAAAGCGTTCAATCTTAATATTTTACATTTGTCAGTCCTGCTAATTGGTCAACAAAATGCTTACTTTTCAAGAAATCCAATATCATTTCAGAGCAGTGAAATGAGGAGGTGAATAACGGGAGATTCGAACTCGAGATACTTAGGCTTAGCTTAGGGAAAATGGTTAAACTGCGATTACAAACCAACCATGGACGAGGTGGAAACACAAAGCACTGTGCTCACCGGCATCAATGGCTGAGGGGCATACTCAGCACTCATGATATTTAATCTAGTCCGAAGAGCAACAGAAATGAGCAATCAGTCACCAGGTTCAGGTAGGGTAAGAGATCCTAAGATCATCCTACGGTGTTGTACGTTGGACAATTTGGTAAAAAGCTTGAGGTTGGCCAGGCCGAAACTAAGCATCAACCTGAGCAACCGAACAGTAGCAAGCTCAAAAACAAACCGTGAATGATAGTAGGCAATCAGAGAGACGGCAATGAGAATATATATATATATATATATATGTACATCAACCGCAGTGCGGTAAGTTCGGTTGAAGGCCCACCAATAAGGGAAGGATGACTGCTACACAAAAAATGGACTGCATGTATATGTTTAATCTAACAAACACAGGTGCAATCATTTGACTCACTGAGCTTCCCATATCAGAGAGAGCAGCTTTCGCACGGCCGAGGCGGGTCGGTTCACTGCTGACTGAAAATGCTCGGATAATGTGGGCGCAGAACTCCACAGCAATACCGACAGTCTGTGCCAAAAACGCGAAAGAGCAAAATTAGTTAAGGTTGAAAATGTTAAGTTTACCAGCTGATACAGCTGGATCAGAAAAAACAGCGCAAAAAAGAAACATTTGACTCAGTGGGCAACAACGGCCAATAAATAGCACGTGGATGAAACGGGTAAGCTGACTTCTAGCATTCATCAACTTCTTCATTTGGAGGTCTATAGATTGAGATAAAAAGGATGGCAATCGGTTGTAGGTGCTACGTACTTGACCACGTCCATCTAAGAAGAATTTGTCCTGCTATCCCTGTAACCACTACAAACAATATGAAAAACAAAGTTGAAGGCCATTTGCCGCCGATTAGAAGGTTAAGCTAGTCTAACGAGCGAACAACTTTCGAAGAATCAGCGTGCGAGTATCATCATTATCGTCTAGTGTTGAGCAGCAGAGCGAGCTCCACCGACCGCTGACTTTCTCGTCGAGTTAGACGTTGTAATAGAAATAATGAATATGCAAAATGAGCAAGGATTAGACCAACATGGGCGTGAGAAGAAAAGTTTCCGTAGCAGCCAAAATACGTTTTTTTCCAAATCATTCTTCTTCGACAGAAAATGACAACACGACCGTCATTGCTCACAGTTCACTGCCACATCCTTCATACGACCATATCGAGGCCTTTTAGGTCGAAGAAGAACCACGATTGCCGGACGACGAGCCACGGGACGTCTTAAGTAGCTGGCGAAGGGTGAAAATCTTGCAGATTTAATACCGGCCTGCTGTTTGTAGACAATGCCGCATCAAACAGCAGCATTACTGAAGCTAAAACCCTGGCCATTTCCAGTCACTAATCACGGGGATGGCTGTAGTCATTCCGTGTTCCTTCCTTTAGGATGAGTACTGGTAGTGACTCGCTTCATGATAACGGGATATGCTCCTCGCCCCAAATGTCACGGAACAAGAAGGTAAGTGGTTTAATCGGAGCACAATCTAGCTTGGAAAGAAATTAAGAGAGTTCATTGGGACCCGCTGAGTTTTCCATCTCAACAGACGAATGTTTGATTCTGCTTCTAATTCCGTTGGGGGGTCAAACGACACCAAAATCTGCAGTTGTTTTCGTCGGACTGACTACATCAGCTCGCGGACAGTGAAAATGATGTTCGAAGCAGTCACCTCAACGATTAAGCGTTTGCTATCTGCTTTGGATGGGATCTCCATTTCTATCATATAGTTACGCCAACCTGAGTTCGTCACCTGTTAGAATGAGTTTAGACATTCTGCGACTGTTACTTGGAGCACTTCGCTGGCCACCTCTGTCCACTAGAATCCACGGTCCCTCTTAAGGCTCATCGCCATCCGACGCCGTAAATACCGTCGAATCTCATTTACTTTCTTACAGAAAGGGACCTAGTGTTTTGAAACACTGGAGTCAGCAACTCCCGGGAAATTCAGCATCTTTTGCGGAAAACGGATTTAGGACGGCAGGAGAAATTAACTGACGAGTGGACTGCTTACTTGTTTTTTTGCAAGTGCTCAGCGGCATTACTGTTTGTCGGAGTTCGTTGCTATTTCGATGGCTTTTTCTCATAACTGGTGCAAACAGCCGAATCAGACAGGTTCTACGGCTAACTGGGATTGCACCGATGACCGTTGAGCCGCGAAAACCGCATTGAAACTGAAGCGTGGTCCGACTCTACGTATGTAGAGCAATAAGATCTGCATTCTTGAAAAGAGCTGCGACAGCGGTAAGTTACTGGGGTATTATTAATTTACCGGTTTAGGGGACCTAGAGCCCTGGAGCTTTACGGTGTGTGACTATTAACCGCGGTCCAGTCTGGAAATTCGATTCAGCCTTGTCAGTCAAGACTATTACTACAAAACGCTGACACGCATCTCAAACTACTTCGTTCCCTGACGTGAACAGGAAGTACCCGGATGAACTATTCAACACACTTGGTTGAATTAAATTATTCGAGTCACTAGTTCGCGTTTTACTGACGCAACGAATATCAACTGCCAGTAGGCCCACGCGTGCTGACCGACAGGCACGAAAGTGTGCGTACCAAACGACCCAATTTAGATTCAGAAGCTAACGAAGCTTGAGAAAATGTGAACTACCAGATTGAAAATCATTTACCACACTATTTGGCAATGATCCTTTGCGAGTATCGCACATATCAGCGGCAGGGGTATTATGGTTAGAGAGATGGAGCAAGGAGAGACGGTTGGGGCAGAAGACGCGAACGGAATGAAAGGGGACTCTGAGGAGCAGCACACTTGTTGCAACTTACTCCGGTCGATGCAATGGGCAGCGAAAGACGATCGATGTAGTATGCATTTCGTTGAAGACATGTTCACTCATTGGAGGTGGTACGTGGCCACTGCTAGCTAGGAGGACGATTAGGGTTCTTAACCAAAGCCCTTAGTCATAACAAGAAGCGAGGAGTGGCTGAAAGGAGGCCCATAGACTGAACTGATAGCTTGAACCAGCTTCCAACCTGGATGACCAGGAGATTACTTCATCAAGCTTCTATTCACTCATGATCCAAAAATAATTTAATTTCGACTTAAAGTAATCCGTCCTGTATAGCTTGCTGGGTCATGAAGGCGTGCAAGTCGTTAGACCACGACAAAGTACACTTTGATTGTGATGAAACGAGCACCAAATGTACCAAGCATAAATGCATAATCCTCAGGATTTGATTAAAATTCTGATCCGATAAAAAGTTACCAAACAGAGGTACCACTGCTCACGAATTACAATCCGTCACTCAACTTTTATAAGCGAACGGTGACCACATCCCTTGGGCGACATTTGGGAAACAGCGAGCTCGACTTAATCGGGCGGTTTTACCTCCTAAGTTTATGTTATCGAAGAGCCACTCGTATACATTACCCAGCTCCCATCAACTGCAATCAACGCAACTTACTGAAGGAGTATGCAGAGGAATACGCCAAAGGCTTGTCCCGCTCAATCTAGTTCGTTAAGCAAGGTTGTGTGGACTTGATGACCTACCGAATGCAAGTACCGAAATGTAAGGACTGAGACTTCTGAAACGTCCTCAGAGAAAAAAATATCTGTGAGTGTTCGGCACGAATGAACCGAAGCTCCGCCATAGAAACGCCACTGCATCGGGCAGAACGACAGCCTGAAATCCTCAATCAAACGGCCACGTCGGAATGCACAACGGAACCCTATTAAAGACTTGTTCTAGAAGCTCAGTCGAAAAATACGCCTCTTAGTTAATAAAAGCTTCGCGCGTCCTCACCTGTATCAGGTCATTTACTGTGCACATCAACAAACTCAATCCCACACGAACGACCGTTTTTCCATGACCGGATATCAGCATCGGGAGAACCACAACCGGCTTATTTATTGATCAAGTACCTGTCCTAATGCGCGAAATGCAAAGAAGTCAACAAGTCACGATTATTTGGTGGGGAGATGGAGTTGTTTGAGTGCGGTTTTAATTATGCTCATATAAGTTTCTTTGAGGGACGGCATGCATAAACCATTTGCCACGTTGTGATTGAGTTACAGAACTATCGGTGACTGAGCTTTTTGAAGAAACCCAAGCATTAACCCTTAATGTGGGCTATTACCTCTTGCCCACTTATATTTGTGTCAGCCCTAAACGACTAGATCTCAATGGTACCCCGTCTCTCCCGTACAAATTTCAGGTAAGCATGCTCATGAATTTGACAGGCAACCATTAGCAAAGACGCAACAACGCGCTCCTCTTTACAATTTAAGAAATAGAGAAGTTCGGAACAACTTTCGAAAGATAGCTGTGTAACCAAAAAATTGTGAGCTGCCATATTGGCTTTGGTTGTGTAAGTGTTGATACTGGGTGATAGGCTTAATGGGATTCAGCTCTTACTGGTTTTTCTATTTCTACGATTTTCAGGTCCGCCAAGCAACTCCTTGGAAAATTGCTGGTCCAGTGCATGTCACAGCTGAATCCGATCTCATTCAGCCGCAAAGGGTGAATGCCATGTCGAAATTTTATTTATATCTAGACATCTGGCATTTGTCCCAATTATTTTCTTCCATCGCCTTTCAATTCCTATGCTGAGTGGAACTTAAAGTCTGGGCATCCGTACTCCGTTTGTCTATTGGTTTTGTCAATCAAATAAACGTCAACTTGCACCTCAAATTCAATCGTTGCTGAGGGTTAAGCAAATGCAACAGACAAATGTGAACAAGCACACTGCATCCGATATCTAGTCTCCCAGCGCAGCATAAATGTTCATGCGGTTCGTTGGAAAATAACAAGTTAATACGAGAAAATAAACTTGACAATTTCAACCGCCTGAATCGGAGTTGTGTTGGGACATGAAAGACCAGACTGTCGGTTGCCTGGACAAGTGAAAAGGTGAAGTGGTGCAGTTGCACTGTGCTGAACAGTCGTCTTTGAAGAGCATGGATTCGGAAACATATTCTATTCAGGGAGTTTGAATTTCTAATTAGCATCGACGGATCACAACAAACCAGTTATTTCAGGAATACTGCACGAATGATAGATTCATTGACAATTTTACTAAAAGAAGCTACCAACCGGCTCCAGTTTGGCTACAGGTGCATTTGAAAGGATTTCATGCACTTATCAATTAACAGATCGACAAGGCGCACGAATTCGGAATAAAGGGAAGTGGAATGACAACTGTACAAACACTTACCACAACCAGATTGACAAGAGATATAGCATTCAAAGTGATATTCCACAAAGCCATGAGTGAAAGTAAACTGAGGAGAATGTAAACCACCCCGAATAGGACCATTAATGTGGCTACCACGTTCATTCCGAGCAGGATAAATGTGACAACGAGGATTGCGCCGAGACAAATTCCGATTTGGACGAGAGCATCATGGACCACAGTCAGGTACTGTTCGTAGTAGACATAGAATACACTTGAAGGGGTGGGTAAAGTGAGGTTAGATTTCGATAAATGGGGAGGATGAAAGAGATGCAATTAAATGCCCAATAGAAGTCAGGACCTTCGTATACAGACAAAAGTATTTTTTAATTAAAATCAATGTGACTGACCGGTTGTGCCTAACCCATTTCGAAAAGCAATTAATAGACGGCCTCCGAATTCTATACCTATCGGCATTTGCTGAACGGAAGGGTACAATCAATTAACTGTTTACACGAAACCACCACTGACTATTGGAAACCTTATAAGTAGTCAAAGTGGAAATGCCTAAATGTGGCAAGTTTATCATTGCTTTGAAGACGGCTTCAACGCAGTGGTATCATGATCCAAATGGAAAGTGAAAGTTTATGATCCCGAATCATGGCCTCTACTTGTTGTCGGCTGCCACATGGCATCTTTTTTTATTCCGGATGCCATTCGACCGTGAAAGAGTCGCATCATCTGTGTTTCCTCTTTAAGAGATCCACTGCTTGTAATGGATCTCCTATTTAAGTGGATTATCCTTGCAACAGACTCACTCGAACCTCACTCTGAAGGAAAATATGACCTCCACAAATTACAAGTTTTATTGCATTTTCAGAACATTCAACAATCTACTCTGCAATTTGGTTTATCTGGATCATATGCACAGTCCTGGTTTTCTGATTTTTTACCGTTAAGTGCTTTGATCTATAACCGCTCAGAAGTATTATTCGTATCAGGAGCAAGTGAGAGAGATAAAGGTTGTAAGGTCGGAACCTATGCTTATGATCATTGCAGACGAAATGGGCTTCCGATGAGTGTCAGCAAGAGATAATAAAGCTACTTCATTGAAATAAATGGGACGAACAACCTACAGAATTATCATCAAACATTAGGGTGAACCAATGTTACCAGTTGTCTGAAAGGTCATCTTTTATGAAATGAAAAGGATGTAGGGCCTCCCGTCTTTGTAAATCACGAAAAGATAGAACGTGAAGATATGAATCAAGAACAGAAACCGAAGAGTAAAACGCTAGACACGTAATTGAACGACGATTGCTAACTAAGTTTGCAAGAACGCAGTGGAAGGCAAGAAGATTCACGGATTCAGAAGCTCACTATACTACTAGGGACATAGCCCATACGATCCCAGTAACTGGGATCCGGTTACTAGAGTAAGGTGGCCAAGGGATCGGGCAATTATAGATCATTGCCATGCACTACTGTGACTGATGACAAAGCGACTGAAATTAAACTGGTATTATTATTTTGCCACTTAGTAGTGAAAAAACAGTGTAAATCATTTTCAAGAAGGGGCCGCAGATAGCAGAGGGCTGCTGTTACGAAAAATCCGACTTTTTGAGATCCATTAATCTTGTAATAACTGACTCGAACAACGAAAAAGGACGAACACACAAGCTATATATAGTTTGTACCGCAAAGCTTGTTTTGTAATTAGACTTTTCAGAAGAGAATGACCACTTTTATCGAGGTTCATTACTCAGCGAGTAACCAATGAAATGGAATAGAGACATCTTATCAAATCTTCCATCCTAGATGAACTGGCAGGACGTGAAAGTGGACAACAGGGCGAAAAAGAACATACAAAGACTCAATAAATCTCATCTGAACTTCAACAATAGTATATTATTTTTAATTTCTTTAAGAATTATGCGTGAACTATTTGCATCTGACACTTGAATGGCCCACTGCTCTCCGGCCCTCACAGGACCGCCGTTACGCTAAGATGCGATGACTGGTTGTGCGTTCACTAGCAACCTGTGTGTAGGGATAAGCTCTTCATTGCCCGTGAAAGGGAAACATTGTCCTACGTAACTTCGAAAAGATTCGGTGAAAATGCGAGTGACTTTGAGGGCATTTTGAAGCAAAATGAAAATGTCAAAGAGAGCGCGGAAATTGCCCACTGTTCCCCATACATGCCCAAGGGTGAACAGAAGAAAAGAAATGGTAACCATATTTACCTATATGGAAATACGGAATTCGGACTGGGATTGTTGGTCGCATGCCAGTCGGATTGATTATTGTGCCAGTACTTGTTCACACGATCAGCCAATAGACGGGCGTTGGTCAATGCGTCGATGAAATCACTTGGTTTTTGAAGAACTGTATGATAGGCCATAAAGTACGTGGAACCAACTGACTGGTTAGGAAACCTTTGAACGGCTACGTGATACGGTGCACGACCGCTGAAAGCATAGAAGGCAGCGACAAAAAACTAATCACCAGATGATTATCAGTAGCATTGAACAATAGGTTTATTCAAAAGATCATTGAACTTTCAAGCTAAATAGTATTGGAAAGGATGAATACAAAGTCGCTGGAACCAGAGATGTGATTGGCAAACAGGATAACTAGTCACGGGTATCCATAGTCGTCTCGAATAGATTGAGAACAAGATGAAGCATACAGGCAGCCAACTTCATACCGTCATCCGTAAACACGGAAGTTTGGAAAAAACTGGCATACCACTGTTCATAGCGGGGAGCTGCATCAGAATTAAATCCTAAACAACTATGAGAGAATTATTCAAGTTTGAATTAATGAACAAACAAGTATTCTACACCTGTGTTAATGCTTGATGTTATATCTATTCTCGTGAGGCGTTCCATGGAAATCCTTAGCGTAAAACTACCGACGCTTATTATTATGGCCAAAATTATTTTGTCAACAGAACTACAGCTTGCGCGATGCCTTGAAAGAAGCTAGGGAACACTAGTACTCTGCTAATCACATGAGGCCTGACACAAAACAAATCTGTTAAATAAAATTTCGACATGGTACTCCACTGATAAGAGATGTTTTCACAGAAGGAAGATTTTGTGGTAGCAACGATCGCAGAGAGGGCATAAGTTTGTTAAGAAAACTGACCTAGCCAATGTCCCTATATTTGTGTTCCAGATGGAGTCTGTAATGAATCTGATTAAACGAGCGTTGCGGTTAGGGAGCGTGATCATCAACTTTTACTACATGTATGCATGTGTGCTTGTGGGAGGGAGATACAAAAACACTGGCAATCCTAACGCGCACGTCCCGTTACAAGTATTCCGTTGTTGAATCGATTCATACCTATTGATACCACTCACCAGAAGCCTGAAAATATAATTTCATTCATTTATTCAGTAGATGCTCCTTTCAATGAAAGTTTTTTCTCACAAGCACTGAGGTTCATAAAAGTTGCTGGTGACAAGAATCGGAACATCAATCTAGACTCAGCTAAATGTTACACAATTAACAAAATCACCGCTTGAAGGTTCACTTTATACAGCTACCGAGTTTGCATCGATTTGGTCTGACTTCGACTGCCACGTTACGGAGCAACCTACTCCAAAAATGGATGAGCGAGATTTTGAAGATTTAACTACAGGATAATAAGTTGAAGAACTGTACATAGTAATAGATTGTGATTACAAAAACGAGTTAGAAGGTAGGACTGAACCATACTATTTACTGCTTCCAACCATCGTCCAGAAGAGGATTACGTGGACACTAACCCGATAGCCCAGCTGGACTAATACTGTTTAGTCCAGCTCGCTAGTTGCAGCTTCCATACCTTTTTGCCATGTGATCAGCTGACCACATCGAGCCATTTTCGAATTATTACCTACCTCGGAAAACAGCACACAATCAGGTGAGAATTCTGTAGACATGTCCAGTGTGCGGCCCATCAACCTTAAGCACTTTAATAAGGACAAGGGCAAATATAATTCACCGCGGAAATCACTTACGCTTTGGGACAGTTCGGACCGGGGTTTTGATCCAAGAAGTAACCCAAATAATGATAAAAGTCTTCTGAACTTGGACGGCCATCGTACAATTGGACGGGACAGGTGCGGCATTTCGACACCGGCTCACTGTCCGGACAGTGCTCCGTACTGTTTAGATAAACACGACAACACAACGGCGATCCCTCGGGATCGATCCAGTCAAAAAAATCATCAATCCATGAGCTGGCCGGTGAAGCAATCCGGGTGCTGTGTGAACGAGGTCGAGAAAAAGGATTTGGGGTGAGAAGAGGGACCAAAGAACCCTCATTCCCTGTACAGCCGGATTCCGTGAACGACCTGTATGATTTGTTAATGTAAAAAACAAGCCTAGGTCCAGAGTTGTAAAATCGTCGACAAATAATTTCTCGGAGTTCCGCATGCAACACTATTGTGTCTAGTGATTTTTATTCAATACTCAGACCGTAACCTTGAAAGTTTCCAGTCCTGCAAATGTTAGTTTTATTACTACTCTTACTTTGTTTGGTTGTTTGTTTGGATTCAATCGTTTTCGTACCCAAACTACTAAGTGACGATGCCCTCCATTTAGAATCATCAGAAATAGCGCACTGGCTTCTATTATCTCGGTCTCACGCATTACTCCAACCGACGTTAGGATTGTGTATGGTTTCTGCAATGTTTACGTTTTTCTTAAAGTGATGGAGTTCGACCGATCTGAACATTTACAGTTTTCCTGATTGATGAAGTTTGATGCTATTATATGATATTTATGACTGACTCACAAAGAGCCGTACATGCGTTATGATCATTGACTATTTTAAGGTTTTTAGTGCCCCAGATTTGATTTCTGACATTAACTTCCTAAAAGAATCTGCCTTTTCCTCCATATTTCGAAATCGACGTTGATTTAAATATTGCGCGGTTGAATATTTTTACGTGTCCGAAAAAATTCGTGAAAACTCGTTCTGTGATTGGTTATTCCACATATCGATCAAGGCCACCCAACAAAACTATATAAACGATAGAGCTCACTTGAATTCTGACTTCTGTTGGTGGGTCACCAATAAACGCGCGGCAGTACTCTGTGTTCGTCTTCTCTCTTCCGCTAGCGGGCTGGGCTAGCTGTTCGTATTTCGCGCCGCTTATTGTTCCGTGTGGCTGCTCATTCAAGGGAGCAGCAGATCTGTTCCATTCGTTGTGCGACAACGGGCCTTGAGTCTTGAGCCCGAACTTCTTGTGTCTCCAACCTCTGTGTGTGTGTTCGTGTCCTACTAGACTACAGGCTGTGCTCCTGGGATATCGTGCACTGCGAGTACTTGTGTCTTGTGCTTCAGTGTGTGCATGGACCAACCAAACTCGGCAACATAACACATGAACACATTCGGACTTGGATATGAGACTGCCGTACGTGTGCCTCAACTGCTGGCTCGGTTTTAGTAGGTGAGAACATCATAATAACAATGTTCCAAGTATCCATGACCGCTTACTCTGATCGGAATGCGGCTAACGAAACTAACTTCCTTTCCTTAAAAATGCGTTGCACACCATCATTTGAGAACTGTGCCACGTTTCAGCCTGGAAACCAAGTTATACAATTTGGTGAACATTTTCCGACGAGAGACAGTAAATCAAGTAGCTAAATTCTGTTATCCCGAATGAACATTTGGGAGGTGCTTCACCGTCACTGCACCCAAGTAACAAAATAGAAAACAAGAGCAATCTAACTGAGCTTGAATGCATCGAAAGACGCAAGGGAACCAACAACAAACAGTACTTCTTATTATTATATTCGCGAAGATATGTTTGAGAATCACTGAAACAATCACCCAGAAAGAATACTATGGGACGCAATCACGACTGCCTATAACTGCGTAATGTATACACCCAGGAGTTGTTCTTGAGACGCCTGTTTAATCAATATTATACAAGAATGCCCAACAAATCCTACCAAGTAATTATCTCGACAATAAAAAACGGTCTTCGGTGAATAAAACAAGGTTCTGTAAATGAGCATGGCGAAGTGATACCAAAAATTCAAAAGACAGGTAGGACCTCCTCCAGTCTTATCAATGATCACTACTACACTACCCTCGTCAACGTTTTAGAAACCAGTTCGTCACCAACGAGCTACGCGAGGCACGTGAGACTTTATTAGAACACATAAGGAATCGAAATTCGCGCAACAGAATTTACCGAGTTAAGCCACTGAAAAGCCGTATGTGTGGATGGAATTCATCCTTCCAGGATCATTCAAATATCGCGCGCCCTTTGACTGGCTGCGCTAAGAATCTGGTATCAAATCCTTGTCATTTTTATTTTGTTGTTTTCTTGTCAGATTTGTGGTTCGATTTTGGTCTCCGTTCGCCGCTACAAGCAATCGGAATTATTACTGTTCGGAAAAATATTGTTTCCCAGCACCGGGCCTGAAACACATTCTAATCTATCAAAAAGAGGCCCTCCTGTTGGCTGGCAGGCAGTTCTTGCATGCAACCTTCCGGCCTGGATGTCCATTCCGGCGTCGTGGAGTACAAAATCCGTTCTCTGTTTATGATTACGTCGGATCTCTACCTCGCACTTCAGGCACCGATCCATGTTCACACTTGTGTCATCCGCATGCAAGAATCGTGGCTGATTCACTCGTGTCGATAGACAGCCTCAGATTCCATCAGCAGGACAGAGTTCCGGACAAGAGGAAAACGGGGGCGGTGTTGCAATATACATAAATTTTTTTGGTCTGGCAAGTCTGAAGGTAATAATGCGTACTCACTAAACGAAACTGATTGTCTCGTAACGCTGTATCACCTCAGGTTTTCTGGACATACTGGCGCAATCATAAGGAGCATATACATTGCCCATTTTAGCTCAGAACACAATACCACATCCTTTTTGACTCTTTTCCGGCATTTATTCCCCCTCATATTGAACATAATATTCATATAATTTTAGGTGACTTTAATCAGGCAGTAGCCCGACCACCAACTTAGTTCGATAGGAACGTTTCCCCAACTAGAGGGAATTCCGTTTGAGATAGTTATTACCAACCACCCTGATTTATTTTCCCTGAAACTGCGTGCTCCAATTTCAAGTAGTGATCATTGTCTGACCAAGATATACTCTCGGTCAACCTTCTATTCCTTCAGGCTAACAAATCAAATTTATATTCGCGTTCGTAAATTTTCACACAACAGCCTTAGTCTTCTTCAAAAATCCTTTTCACTCGCGTCTGCTTCCTCCTCTTTTGAACTCACGATCAGTGCCGACGTCAAACTTTTCCCAGAGACGACTAATGCAGTCTTTGACATCTGCTGTCCCTTACAAACACTATTCATCTCAAATGGTCGTGTCTCTTCCCAGAAACTGAAATCTCCAAGAAAATACAAGAAGCACTCCTACAAATCACGGAATAAATAGCGTTCGGCATATTTCCGACCTGATAAGAGCTGAAATCAAACGCATCGACTATACATTCACCAGCCAACTTCTGAGTGGTAACAACAATCGATTCCTATAGCAAGGCATTCGACTGTTATGTGGGAAGAAGAAACATGCGAAAACTTCTGCGGATGTCGACAGCATCAATGGTGCTTTCATCCATTCTCCCAGTTATACCCCATTCATATGTGGACAGGGTGATGATATGACAGTTACAAGATTTTCTGGGCAAGGGGTGATCGACCTTCTGCACACCACTAAAGTTACCACAGGGACTGAACCTGATAATCTGTCCTAAGGTCTTTTAGGGCATGGTGCTGTGTTATTGACAGATGCATTCACTTCTATGATTAACACATCGTAAGGCTAGTCTTCTCCCTCTGACTGCTACAGACCCGTAACTATTTCCACCTGTGTAAGCAATCTCCGACGATTGTCATTTCTAATCAGGAAGCTTCGACACAAAGGTGAAAAAAGCACCATTTTCCGATTTGTATACCAATGTGTTTCTGCAATCCTTCTTTACTGTTCTTCCGTTATTTTCCCGGGTTTACGTAAATGAGATTTCAAAATTCTTCGCTTGGGCCCATTAATTATCAGCCGTGTTTTTCATACCCCTAACTCAATTGTTCCTAAATCTATATGATCTATCCTTATCAGTATATGAGAAATCTGCTCACAAAATTCTTTCGGATCCCATGCATCCTCTGCATAACGATTTTTCAAAGTGCCGCCCTGATATTTCGACACGATCCGCTTTTCGTTCCATACTCTCCAGAAGCAATATATATAGGAACTCGGCTGTCCCATATTTGGCACGGACTTTGACAAACCGTGAATGTTTCAGCCGAATTCCTAAGCAGCTTATCATAATGTGCTCTGATTATTCCTCAGTGAGTTTTTATTTCAAGTTTACAAGGTGCTGTGTGCAAGATTCCCCCACACGATTTTTGACTGAAATGAGACAGTATTTTTTGTACGCAAAAGTCTATGCAGTATAACATGATGACGATTGCAATGAATATCGGAAGTACAAAAAGGATTTGGTCTTTGGCCTATCAAACTATGGCCTAGCACTATTAATCCCTGGACGAATTAACGAAGAACCGATCACAAGAGACTTACTAGGATGAAATTCGGGAGGCGTCACTGACCACACCCGTGAGGGATTCTTGCGGACAACCAAAACCACCACATACAGCGTTCTGCCCAATCGTACTGTTGTATTCATGACCACTTGTGACGACGAAATATACCGGTGGGCCAACACGTAGGTCAGTACTCATTGCGTTAAAATAGGATAAAACGTACGAGTCGCTAGGCATAGCCAAACGTTGATCCAACCCGACCTCGATCCAGTTCGGGACGATCGCTAAGGAGAAGCAAAACCATGCCAAACTGCACACAACCACAATGGGACGAACCCAACCAGAGAACAGGAACGGAGCGAACCAATTCACAATCATACGATGAAGCCAGGGACTAGTGCTCGCACCTATCCCGAAGAGCAGCGGTAAAATGAGATCGGGGAGAAACAAGGCAATTTACAGTCTATCGGGAGGGTAGACTCGATCAGCCACAGGCAATTAACCCTGACTGTTTAGTTACGTGATCTAAAAACGTAATAGACGACCCGACAAAATAAAGCTGTTGAGTTCCGTTTCAGTGAGTCCTGCCTTGGAGCCAAGTGACCATCGGGAAATCGATTCTGCTTCGAAGCGACAGATGGATCGATAAAATCAATGCAAAAAATTGTGCCAAAAATGACAAGGAAAACTCAAATTGCCTGTTGAGTGCTAAATTACGGAGCCTGCGACTGGTTTTGATGTGCTTCAACCAATTTGAGTGGTGCACTTTAGCGCTACCGGACAAATGCTAAACTGTACAACCTGCCGAAGATGTGCTGCACGCACATTCGAAAGTACAAATATAATTATGAAGTCTAATAAGAGAGGAACTGGAGCCTGATGCTCCCCATGTGTAAGGTCGATGGCATGAATTGAAGTTTGTGCATAAAAAATGAAGTCTGAAATGCAATCAGTCTGGTATAGTTACGTCAATCCCACAACATTACGTGCAAGTAACTGAGATTTATATGAAATAGGAATGAATGGAAACAAAGAAACGACGTCAATTTAAATTCAACGCTCAGTGAGATGCAGGGAATACAGTCGAACGTAAGAATGATAAATTTCGGGTCCATAGTTATGTTGACTGACATATCTCGTTTAGAAGCCCTGTCGAGAAAGTCTTTTTCAAGCAAAGCGGTCCATAAATTTAATACATCGTATTTTGATCAGAATTATCTATACCGCTGAAATATCTGCATCCTTACTTCCTAAATTCCAACTAGTTATACAGATAATTTCTACACCATATGCTCCGAATTCCGCAAATAATCATCGTGCAAGGCTAAGTAAGCTGGTGAATTAGATGTCCTAGCTTTATTTCACATACCTATTCGTGACAGCATTGACCTCACCCTTGGGTTATTTATTTAATTCTTCGATGCCTCCAAAGCCTCAGGCTCCGAGTGCGCCACTCGCCCTGAATGCTTCATGAGACGCTCCCGAATGACCGGCTTCGTGGCGAATGTCAAGTGCCTTCCATCGGGTTGAATGCTCTTTGATAATCTTTCATCTTTTACTTTGTTTTTTGGTGAAATAACAGTGTACATCATTTTTAGAGAGCGGGCTGTCGTCAACAGAGGACTGCAAAATGGGGAAGTTGACCAACGATGGAGGGACTGGAACCCATGACCTTCAGATCCAATCGCCACAATCGTATTCGCTACTGGGATGGCAAAGCCCTTATACGAAAGCAACCACGGACGGCGCACGAACCATAGGTCTGTTATTCTCACCGGCATCTGTGGCAGACTGGGCACCTATGGTATTTAACTCCGTCCAAAACGAGCATGAATAATGCAATCAATCACCAGTCCTTAGCGGGTAACGTGACCCTCAGATCGTCCGTTTACTCCGTGGATTAGTTAAAGGATCGGAGTGGGGTCCCCTAAATCAAGGTGCACCCTGGTTTGGGCAACTGGGTAGCATCTGGGCTACAGAGGAATCATATATCCTGGGGAAGGCCGAAGACGGGGAATGGACGAAATATCGCATGTGGTGAACATTATTTCCTTTTCCTTCCTGTTTTTTTCCTCACGACTTTTATCTCTTTTCATGGTTCCGATGACATGGTCTGTACTCAAATTTGTGCATTTATACATATACATAACACATATCGATCACTAAGCATATGTGGAAAAACTTGATATAGGTTGACATTTCAGCATGAGAACTAAACAGTGAATACAAACATATCTGTGTCAAATTCACAATGGCCGAAAAAAGTAGTACACTACCAAGAAAAAAAACCATTCAGTGAAGGTAGATGAGGCGGATTTGAGGTCGCAAATGGTTTATGCTTCGGTATGAACAAGTGCGATCATTTCAACTGATTTAAAACAAAGAATATTCGACTCACTGGGTATTCCGTCGTTCTCCAAAGGAGCCGAAAGCTGTACATCATCCAAGGCGGACGAACTGAGAGACAAGGAATCTACCTCACCTACAGGACGCGAGCTATCCATAGAATTATTTTCATGCCCAGCTATTTGTGAGTGGTCCGTGGAAGACCGCAAACCGAAACAGCAGAAAATGTCAAATCGATTCGCCTGGGGAAAAAGGCATAAACAATTTTTGCGGGCATATGCGGAATTATGCGGAAAATCCGAATTACTTCTCATAAACACTAATAGTAAGACGAAGATTTATCGTCGTCCGGCTCGCGATCACGCTAGACCTATTAGGATCCTGTGCCGTCCAATGGCACCCTAATTTTCAAGGTCAAGCTTGGGAGTTCATGTTGCTTCCTTTGGTTGTGAATTCTAGTGGCCACGAAGCACAGTATCTCTATCACACTCATTTGTGAAGCATGCAATAGAAAATAAGACGAAAAAATTTTGCAATGACTAGTGGGATTGTACAAACAGACAAAACAACTGATAGGTGAAGATAAGAGACGAAAAACCGCAAAATTTTCAATCACTTTTTGCATATCGACAACCAAACGGGGCAAATTTCCTTTTGGTTTTGGGGAGAAGGTGTGTTTGGAGATTAAGTGAAGCACAGTATGAGGTAATACCCATAGTTAAAAGACAGTGGAAGAGGAGAACCGAGAGAAGATTTACATATCAGCCTGATTACTGACTCAACTTTTGAAGAGAGAATGCCTATATGTAGGTGGAAAAGCAGACAATGAGAAAGAATTCCATAGTTTTGAAGTTCGAGGTAAAAATAAGATTAAAAAATAGAAAGAAACATTACACTCAATAACAGGAACTTGATAAAAATGACTAGCGATTTGTGTGCAAGAAAAGCGGGAAAGTGTTACAGAAAGAGAAACTACTGTGAAAAAATCCGAAGAACAAAAATCGAAGCAGTATCAACAGAAGAGAGATGAGAGAGCAACTGTCTAAACCTGGGCTAATAACTAGGAAGACCCGTCGATCAGCTGGGTGGCCTTTCGTTGAACCCGATCAAGAAATAGACAAAATCCCATTGCAGACGTGACTCAAGTGCGAGGCAGATTTGAGCTCGAAATGGCAGATGAGCTGAAGTGGAATAAAAGTCTGATGCGAAACAGAAGCAAGCTCAGATATGGAGGACCAGCATCATGAAAGATTAAGGGATGGATCGAGAAAACAGTCCGCTGAACATCAAGTGTAACATGACTGCTGCAGCCCCGAAAGATATATTCAACGTCGGAGATTAGAGATAAACTGATGACACAACGACCATGATCAATGTTGGCGTTTGCGTGGTGACAAATGCGACAAGCAAGGGAGAACAATGGAGAATGGTATCACTGGGAAAAGAATGGATTGGGTTGGAGGTAGTCGATAGGTCCTTGATTAGTAAAAGAAAGAGTGGGCGATAATACTGAACCGGAATTTACGGAAAAAGGTTGGGATAGGACCCTCATCAACTCAGACGGAAATGTCACACGTACTGAGGAAAATTGTAACCGAAGATATGTGTGTCGGGTAGTACCGGAGTTCGAGCATTTTAACTGGAGGACTTTTGCATCAGACTAAGTCAGAAACGTGGAAAACGTCGAGTGAGACAGGGCGCATTGCTCCGTCGTTGGCCAGTGTAGCAGTGCAGGAGTTTGAGACGAGGTCGTTCAATAGTCCTTGCGCTGGAGAAACGTAGACAGTTGGTCGGAGATGTTACTTCTAAATGCTTTCGAAATAGAAGGCTGATTGAAAGTCATTAGAGTCAAGGACAATCGCGCTCCGGAAAACAAGAAATCCCGGCGTGCTTCCCGGCGATGGGGAAGGGAAAATGCTTGGGAGAAGGAGGGAACGTGAAAGAGGAGCTAACTCAGGTGAGTACATTTTAAGAACAATGGGTGGTCTTCCACTAGAAAAGGTGGCTTGCAAACTTCCAAAAAACGCAGCGCTTGAAGGATTCGGTAAGCGCTAACACAAGGTAGGAGAAAGGGAAGTGCCAGAGGAACGAGGCGAAGGTGCAGGACAGTTGAATAAAAAAAATGGAAGGAGGGAATCGCCGAGCAAAATCCTCAGCTTTCTGGTGTGGTTCCCAGACAAGATCATCAGATGAAAAAGAAACTGAAGAGACAGCAATTGTGCGTGACTGTTTTAGCAAGGTATCAAAATGTTCGGCTACTGTTTGCGAGGTTGGGACCTGCAAGGGAAGAAGTTGACGAACACTTAAACCTAGCTCGGACGAAGCAATGGTAGGAGACCGGAGTGATTGAACGAGGCCAGCGGCAAGATGCTGAGCACCTCAGAAACACGACCACAAGATTAAACCGCTGGCAGGTTTCGCATCTGCACAGGTGGAAAAGATTGGAATAAAATGCTTCATGCTTTGAGGAACCGTGTCGGCAGAACTGGAAACATGCGTAAAGTTTCGCAGTGGAACAACAATAGTTCCAGAGATATGAAGCCAAGCAGTAGCGAAAGTCATCCCGTCTGAGTGAACTGCAGCGTCAAAATGGTTGTCTTAAAGAGGATGGAAGGTCAAGGCGACCGACCGATTACTGAATGTCACGCAGAGGTCACATGCCACAAGCTGGCGAATGCCAATCGAGCCTTCTGCTATACGACACTAAAACGTCACTACCGTCTTTGAAGATCGGCAGAGATAGCCAATCTGATTTTGTACTTTGATAGCTCCCTGATCAATTCCATTTCTGATGGAGGACTGGCATCCAGTGCATTGGATTACTTGCAGTCAAAAGTAAGGGCACCCTCGTGGCAGTGGGCCAACTAAACTGTTCCCGAAAATGTTCCCCCAATAGCCCCATCAGACGTCTCTTAAAGTAAGTCAGTGAGCTGCCACGCTCGGCTTCCGTGAACCAATATCCCTAATTAGTCGGTAACAGTCGCCATTGCTGTTGACAGCTGCAGACTTTCCCATTTTCTTACATTTCGCCATACATCGTTGCTCCTGCCAATTTTTGAAGCTCGCGGTCATCTGAAGTTTCAGATTCACGCGTCTCATTGCAAGTGACATACAGGGGAACGGATGTGGCAGCATCTAATGGAGTAGATAAAGTCGAAGTAATCCATCAGTCTTGTTCTCATGGCTCGGAGACAGGCGCGGAAATTACTGTTGAGTATAGAGCTTCTTTGACCTACTTCCAATTTCGGCTCGGATCTATTGGCGCATTTTTGAGACTAGTATCGCGCTAAGAGCTCTGATCGAAATTGTAGCTGGCTAATTATGTCTAGAAACAATTTCGCAGAACGCGTATTATTCGTGTTGGTGCGATAACAGACTAAGCGCAAGCAAAAACGAGAACAGATGTGTACCAGCGGCCGACAGTCTTAGACTGACCCGCGCCACCGGTCACTAATGGCAATGTGGTCGAGCTGAGTTGAACTCTGTAAAAAAAGAAAGGATACCAGATGAGCCGATGGCGCTTATTGCGTAAAAGGTTGGTGTTTGCAAGAAACAGTCTGCGCTTGGAGCAAACTTGGATGAGGCAGTCAGCGCTGACGGCCTAATCGGCGGGGCAAGAGAATCGGGCTCCGATATGCTGTCCTGCTTGTTCTAGGTAGCCAAGTAGGCCGTGAAAATCGCCGACAGCGACCGCGTCTATTGAATGCGCACTTCGGAGTAATGGAGAGAGCTCCTGATAGAATTCGTCTTTAGTCGGGAATGTATTCAGTGGATGCATACACAGATAAGAAGAAAAGCAATGCTTCAGTCGACTGTTGTTGCTACGTACGTTCAGCCAAACGGCACACAAACGACTCTTGACAGGAATCCAGTCTAACAAATTACGCTCGGCAAGCATTCTTAGGATGATCCCAACCCCTTATTCGATTGGCCGTGCGTGCATTGAAAGTAACCAAGTAAAGAGAACTTCGGTTGAAATAATGCGTGCAAACTATTTGTTCTTCTTCTACTAATGTCGCCATCCGACAAGCTTATCGAGCCGCAATTCTTCGGGGGATCTTGAATGATCCCTATAACAGTAGGACGGAAACTAGACAAGTCCCCTGCAAAAAGGATGCTGGAGGTATTCGGGTCCGAAATATTTCGCCAATTCTCACACCACAGAAGTGGCACTGAATTTCAACAGAATAAGTTGAAGAAACATTTCGTTAGACACTACCTGTGGTAGTTAACAGAGTGGCAGTTTCTAGTTCCTGACAATAATAGCAGACTGAAATCCCTAGTTCAAAGCTCTATCGCTATGGACGTTGTGTACCGGGATAGTTATTAATTCAAATGAGTAATGGTCAAAAGTAGAAAAATTTTAATCAACAATGGACACGATGGCAAACGCAAGTCCTCTCATGGATATATACCCAATGTTCGCTCTTTACAATCCTACCTTCCATGGCGCCAGATGGCTTATTGTGGTCTGTGGAAAGATGATTCGTTCTAGAGATACGTTGAAAATAAACAACTGTTTGCGAGAAGAATCTTATCAGCAAGCAAACATGTTTCAGAGACAAGAAGGTTAAGGCAGTGCATGTCCGCACACATTCTTCAACAATTCAAATGTTGGTGTTGGTTTTCTAAGCCCTGTAGCCGATAAGGGTGATTTACTCTCGACCGATGATGAAAAGTGTGCAGATTTAATGTCAAGCTCGGCGATCATAATTCTCCGAAAGATCAAACTGCACGGCAGTTTCCGTATTTAGTTTTTGAACCAATCAATCTTGCATTATCGGTCTCGAATTTCGGTTGTTACCTAAGCGCAGTTTGCAGCCAAAAAATAAGTGAAAGAGGAATAATAGAAGAAAAACGGCAACACGATGAGCAAAAGGAACGAAGATAGACATCGAATACAAGACCGCCACAGAGTTCAGCATTTTGCCATATCACGGGAGAAAACCTCCTGGATTTAACCCAACTTGAATTATTCGACACATTTTGCAGTTACAGATCTTATATTCTGTTGCCAAGCCATCAACCGATCGCTTCATCCAGTTTTTCAAAGACCGAAGAATACGATCTGTAGGCATACAAAACATGGCCCCAAGCAACTCAACCAACTCAAAACTTCAGAGCCCGTTTTATCGACTGACCTCCGTGGTGTGATATTTTACAACTAATCTATCATATCCTGGCCATCAAACACTGACAGTTTCCATTTGTCTTCCGTTTGCATCGTCCATATTTTTGAGCCGTATGGCAGGATCGCAGTGTAAACCCGACGTCCGACCGATAATCGGTTGTTACGCGGACACCACGCAATCCGCGAATTCGAAAGGCCAACCGATCTTCGTGTACGCGACAAAAGGAAGCGAGAAATACTGAGATTTAAAATCTTTTTCAATTACCCATTAATTGTGTGAGTGTGGTTGAAGCGTATGGCCAATAGTTCAGAACAACATAGGGTAGTAACAGATCAGATATCACGAGACGGACAATAACCAATCGTTGTCTGCCACAACATGGACAAACGCAAAACAAACCGACATATTTAGTAAATCAGAAGAAAGATTATAGGGGTCTGCTGACGAGTCATTACTTACCGCATGTCTTCGGGCATCCAGGGTCAACAGCGCTACGAAGGCGAAAATCTGAAGCAGGAAATTGAATACGATAGCCACACCAGCGTACAGAGCAAATGCTCGTACTGCTGGCATAGATGTGAGAGCTCCTGAAGAAAGGAAAAGGAAGACAAAAGTTAACGCAGTGCGAGGAGATTTCTCCATATATTTGCCGCTGTTAGCCGTTGCATACTTATGCATGGTTTCCGACTGTTGCTGTGTCATACGTCGTCGAAATGCTCCAAAATCATATTGCGAGGAAATCTGGGTCATACTCGTTTACTAATTCAAATGTGGTCGTTTCTTAAGAACGGGCATTTGAGTATCGCTTTAACATGTGAAAAAGTGAACTAACGGAATATTAGGACCGTTAACCGAGTGCTATTGACCATCTCGTGATTCTTTACGACTTGCCCATTTATTCGAAACCATCTTCGGTATACTCACATCAAAATTATTTTCCCGAAGCATTGCGATTTAGCTGATTCGACCAAAAGTGATTCAAACTGGGACAATCAGCTCGCACCATTAGCGTCCTCTGAGATGCTGTTGATATCTGTTTTCGCATCAATAGACAGTTATGTGCACTGAAAAATGACATTTTTGCCTGTCCCGTCAGGTCGGTGACACGATGTCAGCCACCTGTTACCTGGAGTCTTATTCACTCAACAGCGGTTAAGAATGACATTGACTGCAGCCCATAGCATGGGCAATGTCAGCAGGTGAGCAATTCCATACTCGAGATCTAGATGGAACTTGACATGCTGTAAACCGAGATTAGCGAAAAGTAAATCATTCTTTCAAATCCTCCTGGAGTAAGCACTATCCACTACCGTCAAAGAACGTACCGCAAACGGAAAACGTAAAGCAGTCAGCTCAAGATGGCCAGGTGCTGATCTTTATTTGTGCTCGGTAAATATTCAGAGACTCACGGTGATAATTCCATTTCAAGCAAAGAATCACATCCACGTCAGACCACTAGGAAATTTCAAAAGTAGCGTCCAACTTCCAAGAGTATGGGGATGGTAAACAGTCACGAAACAACGTTCTGCGAATGCATCTCAAACATGCCTACATCATTGTCCAAACGGTTGAGAAAAACCTGCAACTAACATGGATCTTCATTCAGTCACACAAAGTCATTCGCATATTTGCAGTGAGATAATTTCCTGTCTGGACAAGATTATATAGTAAATTGTTATTGAGGAAGCTGTAACTTTGACCTAATGATGTGCCATAGTATCAAATGGCCCAAGTCAATCAGACGGATTCAAGCGAAGACAAAAGAATTTTGGAAGCACCGATGGGTGTGAATTTTAACCCAATTTACACCATGTTGGTTAATCAAGGTTTTGATAAAGAATACCTAATGGCGTTGACTTGCGGCAACAAGCACACAGACGTGTGATCATATTGATCAGCGAATTCGAAAATCTACACCCTTTATCTGGTCGTCAGTCGGAGGCTAAGTATGCATAAATAGACTCACGAAAACACGAAAAAAATAACGGACCTAAATGAATATGACTGATACAACAACGAATGTTTTCCACTTATCGCTGATTTGCAAAAGCGAACTTCCACCGTACATGATACTTTGTATCTGTAATGACTCATTTGCCTCTAAATGCCTCGGTGTGGCTGGGGGTGGGTATCTCAGGCACCGAGTCACACTCAACTTAAGCGCCCATCGAAATGATCCCAAGTGAAAGTGGGTCCCATAAAGACTACGATGAGAAAGTGCTACGCGTTGACTTATTGTGGCGGAAGTGCAGTCACAAAAGACCGAGGACGACGGCGAATGCGCGGCGCTCTCCACACCGTTGATCAAGGTTTGATAATCCGTTTAGGAGACACGGTTGAACCCTAAATCCAAACCAACCGTGGACAGCATACGAACCATAGGCCTACATGCTCATCGGCAACTGTGGCAGAGACAGGCACTTGTAATCAGGCTCCAACCGATCACGACAGAGTGAGTGTAGGCACATGCTCCTGCCAGTCTTGAAGAAGAACCTTGAACTTTGGATATACGAAGCACATACCATACCAGGATGTCTCAATCACCAATCGGTTCAACGTGTGTTGAATCACTTGCGCATCGTCGCTCATCAAGGCGATATCACCGGTATACTCGAAGTCAAATGTTTCCTGGGACAGGTTCATCTCCGTCGACCATTGGACCAGACAAAGCCCTCTGTATGACATAATCTACGACAGAGATGGAAAGAAACGGGGATACAAAGGCTATGTTGTGCCCCGTTAAAAAATGGCGAAGAATGATGAAAGCTGGTCATTAGCCCCAACCCACCCTGACGTATGACAGTACAAATCTGCAGGGACCGATACACACCCCCAGGATACTCCATTCCCCAACAAGCAGTGAAACAGTGCAGAATTATCAACGGAGTCGAAGGATATGCGAATGTTTAGGAGCAGGAGAACCGTGTGCCGCTCGGAGGGTGAATAGCTGGTCAAGTATTACACATGGCCACCAATCTAGCGTTCTTAGTACCACAGATTTCAATTCTGCTATTATCTTTCTACAAGAACCTATACTTTTCGAGATATTTTGAGGTTGATGTTATTTTAAATACTGCACAGTGGAAAATCATCACATGGCCGCAAAACGATTCACAAAACCTCGCTCTGTCATTGGTTGTTTCCCCTATCGAACAAGCCCATTCCACAAAACTATATAAACGATATAGCACAGTTGACTTCTGATTTGTGTTTAGTGGGTCACCAATAAACGCGCGGCTGTTCCGTGTTTGTCGTCCCTTTCTCGCTAGCAGATCCAATTCTGCGTTCTGGTTTGTTCCATTTCGTTGTACGATTACGAGACCTGAAGGCTCAAGCCCGAATTATTGTGCATCCAACCTCAGTGTGTTAGTGCCCTGCTAGACCACAGACGTTGTGTTCCTGTGCTAATGTGTGATGTCGTGCTGACGTCTTGTGTGGATCACCTTAAGTGTGGAACATAACACAAACCCATCCACGACCGGTGCAAAACCCGGCCTGTTCCCGGAGAGTTTGCCTTTCATGCGTATTGTGCAACCTGAAAAGAATGATGAGCACCATCGGGATTACGTTGTTACCTGTGGTTTATGCATCCACTGTGCAAACCCTATTCAAGGATGGAGAAAGCGGTACATCCTTTCATGAAGATGGGACACTTCAGAAATACCGAACTTTGGAGAACAAAATTCGAAGATTTTTCATCAGCTTTATCCATCCATTTTTAAAATCTGGAGTGAAACCATTGGAACCTGGTGCTTTAGGATGAACAAAGATTTGGATATCTTTGTGGATCTCCGGCGCCGGTCGATTTGCTGAAACAGGCCATGAGAAGTGTGCCGCACCTTCTGTAGGAGGGGTTGGTGCTGGAGGCCAGCTAAACTTTAGTTCAGAACGTTCCGCCCAGCATTGCTGTAATTCTGGGTAAGGGAACCACCGTTCTTACGGGTCGTTCCACTTACACTCACCGCCTTTCTACCGGTAGCTCGGACGAGGGAAAACCTTGCAGCAGCATGTTTCATTGTCGAGAGTACTAGATCCCGCGATTTCTATGAAGACTTGAGTGGAGCTCATGTTTTGGTTCGAGTCCTGCTTCTTTCGACTAGCTACCAACCGGGATGGACTAACGTGCGTCAAGAAGTCACAGACAGCAGAAATCCAGGGTGTCACAACGAGACGGGTCAGGCCACAATTCACTAAGACAGGAGAGTACAAAGCATTCTTGATAAAAAGTGTTTCGGATAATTGATGTCTAAGGTACTTTTTCGAAACTGAAAAAACTCGACCCCCGCAATCATCCTTTGTGATAGGCTGAGGGCAATCAATTACTCGAAACCTGATTGTAACTGGTGGTGTTGGAGAGACCACATAATGAACTGCGAAATCTAGGGCAGATTTTGCCAACCCTCGAGACCAATGACATTTGGCTTTTATTCAAGAGAAGACTGTACAATGCGGCAGTTCGTAATATTTCCCTTCAAGGTTGTGAGGATCGTCCTCTTGCAGTTGAGGAATCTGGGCTACTTTCTGCATTTGATCCCCGATGTCGTCAAAACATTGTTTAAGTCGAGTGGGAACATTTGGTGAGCCATGACGATCAGCGTCGAAATGTGCTAGCTACAGACAGTCGTCTCTTGGCTAAGGGGATCACTCCCATATCGCCTTTTGTGGCTTTGACAGGTTTCGCGCATGCCTACAAATCGTCCAATTTCTCCTGTTGAGCAAGACTGGAAGAAGCGACGAGGCGATCAGGCTGACTTGGCATAAAAGTATGAAGAAGTAGGCTTTTATTTCGGTGTCGGCTGTGGTTGGTTGGAGACGCTGGGAGACGCCGTTAAGAATTGAAGTCAGTCGTGTGAGTGTTGTATTGTCTGCCTGCAGAACTGGTCCCCCTAATAAAAAAACAACCGTTGTTTTATTGTCTTTTATCATTTTCCCACTTGCGTCCACTTTCTGCCTTGTTCTATTCAAACACTGCTTGTTTTCAACTCGGTGTCACACAAATGCGCATACATCTCAGACTGATATTCTAAGAAATGGACTTGTCACGAGCATGAAGACACAAGAAGTTAGCAGGAAAATGTAGAGGTGTGAACATTCAGACTTACCGCAGAAAAATGCCACTGACTCCGCCGTGCTGGTCAATAACAATGACGGTCCAACTCGGCCTAGAGTGCGACCCATTCGAGTGGCTACAATAGTTCGAATAGTCAGTGCCATGTTCGGATGTGGATGAAGCGGAATCCGATCTCCGTCATTTAAATCAACAGCCGCAGCCGTAGCAGTGCAATTCTGCCGATATTCCTCCGAGCACAGGATTGCATCTGCGTCTTGATCGTCGATTTCGAAATCGTGTACCAGAATGAAAATGTTATCCACCCCGACAGCCAAAACGAGGAATGGAATTACTTCGATAATAATCAGCGTGGCCGGTGTTCCAACATAGCTCCACATACCAACAGAGGCTACCACGGAGATGATCACCATCAGAACACCGCCCAGACCAAGCGTGATACGCAGATCGACCTAGGGAGTGAGCGAGATTAGAGTGCTTACATTATGGACTCTTCCTGAATACGTGAGATGCCACTTTCATGAAACAATGAAAACTGTCTTTACTAGTACCACATACAAGCATAAAATGAAGCACACTGCAAAAAATGCTGATTTCACGGTAAAGATTTTAATGGGCGGACCTAAAGACGTGAGAAAAACTACAAGCAGACTGCCAATCAGGCGTACCTGATGATGAAAGCAAATAACTGTAGGCAACACTTTTACTAAAATTATCCGGACGATGAAACCTTTCTAACCAAAGTCTCTAAAACCAACGAGAAAATTTGACATTATTTTTGGAAGAAAATTATTCTGCGGAAAGTGCTGAAGGACTATTGGGACACCTATCGCAGTGCAAAACGAAGAGGTGTGTTTGGAAACTCCACGCTGGGCTGTGTGGACCAAAAAATCTAGGACGCAGTGAGTAGCTAAATCACAAAAAGGCAATCATTATCGGAAACCCAGTAGGGAATGGGCACGTACTGAAAAAGCCACCTGAAAAATAGCAGCAATACATCAAAAGTTATCATATCGATATACGGGCAGTTACCAGTAAAATGGTAGGAACTACCAATCACCGAAAGAATCGGATAATGCAGGAGCCATGCAGTCTATGAGGACGAATTCAATGCCAAAGAGGCGTCAACAGAATGAAATGGACAATTTAGAAGACCGAATGGTCTGAAAAACCCTGTAATTTTTTCTCCATTTCCCTCTGGATATAGTAAGACCGTAGATTCATTACTCAAACTATTCTACTTACATTAGATGCCTTACAAGCCACTCAATCGGTCCGAGAGTTTGGCTGTACTGAATAGTTATTTCTTCGATCAACAGCTTTATCGGTCGGTCGATAGATTGGTTTTATCGATTCACAGCTGGCCGTTCTTGCATTGATCATAATTCTGGACAAGAATCCAATTAGCCGGTAGATGATAAACTATTTCTTAGGGCAACACGATGAAATTACATTCGACATACCGCAGGTTCTTTTGGTTGACAAACTGTTTTGGTTCACCTTTACTTCGCTTATCGAAGTTTGTCAAAATGGCCGTGAGTTTGACGACCATGTTCGTGATGCTCGAAAACCCCTTGTTAGAAGTTTAGCGGTCTGACGATGTCACCTCGTGTGATGATCGAACGCCAAGTTCAATGATCAGAACCCCAAGAAAACCAGCAACCTGAGCTAAGACCAACATGAATTCTCAAATCCATTGAGATTAGTAGTAAACCATAGTTAAGGTACAATTTCCCAATTACTGGTGAAACATTTTGTTTGTTCACTTAGGCTGATTGAAATAATGGGTGACATAATCAGCCTTCGTGAATGGAGCACAGGATGAACCAACACGCCCAATTACGTTAATTCCATATACCAACAGGTTTTCAATTTCGCGTTCAGAGGACAGAATTATATACATACATAATGTCAACCATGCACATCTTAAACGGGTGAGATCTCAAAATCCGAGAATTCCTAATAATGACAGCAGTGACGGTAGGTGAAATATGATGGGATTCACAATGGTCTGGCAGAAAAATTCTGTGGTGTGAACTGAACTACAGTGCGCCCAAGACAAACTGCAAGTGGAAAAGTACTCTAATGATATCATACTGGAAGCAGCTAGAGCATTACGGAACTGAATGCGCAACAACCCACCAAACAAAACATACACAAGCTCAAAAAAGTCCAAGGAGTAGAACACCATGACTTGAGTGAACTTATGATGCCTTCACATACTGGCAAACGCACTTCCTGCGTATCTAGGACTCACTACGATGTGCTACTGTGCATTAAGTAAAAAAAGCAGGGGACAGTGTCCTGAGGTTAGTTTTTAAGAATAAGCAAACTGATCACGAACGCACCCACATAAAATTTTCTGTTTCGAATAACCATTTCCAGTAGCCTGAACGGTTTAGGTGACAGCAAAACGGGAATGTGTAAATCAGGCCAAATAGGGCATGAGGAACGGTTGCGGGGACAGAGGAAAGGCATATGCGGTCATGTCTAGTTAGGGAATTTCACGCACGGCTACCACAAGCGAGTAAATCCATGCTAGGGCACATAGGAACTGCCACTGTGCATTCCACACTTTACTACCTGTTGATCGTGTTTTCAACCTGTGAAAACCTTATCGATAGGCTTACGTCAAAAGTCAAGTGCCACTACAATTAAAAGCATTTGGCCCACTGATAGTGACCCTGTGGAGAAATATGCCCTATATCTGTGTTCCAGTCAGTGTAGATCAACGCGAAGTGGTGAGACAGCAGAATGTACACCAATCTTTTTAAAGCGCGCTCGAAGCACGAGTTTATTGCCAAAAACAGAAGTTAATGATCTCTATTTGACACCGATTCGCGAGAGTAACATCAGCGAACAGCACTCCGGATTCCTTTGAGGTCGAGATTGAATCGACCAGACATTCAATCTTCCCAAAAAGCCGGAAGCGCACCAAAAGCAACGCAGCCCCACGATCGTTTCCTTTGTCAACTTGAAAAGTGCTTTCAACTTCGTCGATCGACCAGCACTACTCAGTGCTCTCCACCGGAACGGTATGCCAACGAAGTCCGTAAACCTATTGCGAAAATTATACTCGCATACCGATGGTCACGTTGGGGTATACAGTGAACTATCAAGTTCATTCGAAACGACTAGTGGCGTTCGACAAGGGTGTCCCGTCTCTCCATTCTTGTTCAACTTCGTCATGAACGAGGTGATGATGGAACATGCTTTGGGAAGTCCCCAAGATGTACCAATCGAACTGGGAAGTGGAAGGAAACTGTGTTAGCTAGATTACGCAGAGGACGTCGTGTGACTGTTCGAATCCGCGGACCATGCACAACGCGCAATAGACAGGCTCTCGACTTCGGTCGATCGGTTTAGCATGAGCTTTGCACCTTCAAATTGCGAAGTGCTGTTGCAGGACTAGGCGACAGCAGCGCCGAACTTAATGCTGAGCGGAGAGGAACTAATGAGTGTGGACCATTCCACCTACCTTTGTAGCTGCGCGTCCAACGACGGTAGCTCGGGAGTGGAGGTGAATACGCACATACCGAAGGCCCGAGCAGCTTACGCTTGACTGAAGCACTTGTGGCGTTGGCCTGGTATTTCACCGAAGTTGAAAGGTCGTGTGTCATGTGCTGCATTGGGTTCAATTCTGTTGTACGGTTGCGAGACATGGAGTATGCGTGTGGGCGATGTTCGTCGGTTAGAGGTTTTTGACCAAGATCATGTCTACGTTGTATAGCCAGGATTGGATGGAGTGACCGAGTGAGTAATACTCAGGTCAGGAATCTAGTATTGGGTGTCACTCCTGAGAATAGGTTGTTTCATCGTATGAAACTTAGTAGACTACACTGGTTGGGTCACGTGTTGCGTATGACGAACACTCGTCTACCCTATCGTGCTCTATTTTGTGTTCCTCCCAAAGAATGGAGGAAGCCACGTAAAGGCCAACAGATGACGTGGCAGCGTGGGATGAGAAACTGTACAGCGAATGTAGGTAAATCAGGTGTCCCACGTCTTTATGACTGGTGTCCCAAAGACCCGTCAACTAGTTGGCTGGAGATACTGAAGGATATGGCAGTGAACCGTGAACAGTGGCAACCGTGTTGTCATTTTCTGTCGAATCAGAATGATTGAAAACACGTGCGTTTGTACAGTTAGACTCTGTTTCGTGTGTTGGCTGCAGCAGCATCTTATCTTTTTCCGTCTGTGTAGGTCCACTCCCTGTTCCCCTTGGATATTCACTCTTTTTTATAGGAACGTGTAACTTTGAGGAAATGGCGGCAGTCAATGAGGCTTGTGTTGCTGTTTAACGCTGAACGATGATGACGACAATGACTGCATCAAAGTGCGCACACTGAAGGAACCGAGATTTAAGGGCTTGAGAACATGTGAAAGCGGATATATATATATATATATATATATATATGAAAAAAGGTTAGAGGATTACGTTTTTTCCCGCAACCCAGGTTCAACAGAATGACACTGGCCCGTTTGCTGAGCTGAGCAATTTGATTCCAAACGTTTCATCAGCAGTCGAGGTGACATTGTCAGTTCTATGATTTTGTGGTGAGCGTCTGGTTGCCATCGGCCGCCTAAATGGTCACTTAGTCTTTTAGTGGGTGCTGATTGGTTGCTGGTGGTGAAGTGGTAGGGTAGAGATGTTGCCCCGTTGCTTTGTTCACCTTTGTCTATTGTTGTCATGTTATGAGCTGATTCTGCATTCGTTTCGACTGGCTTGTGCTGATTGGTCCTTCGATCGGATAGATAGGTCCGGATTGACGGGTCTGTTTATCGATCTTTCCGAAGACTGTGAAGCTTCGAGAAATCCTTTCGAATGCTTTGTTCTGGCCTTAGCGACGATCCTTACGTTTTCGAAGTTGAACTTGTGACCTTTCGGTCTTCGGGAGAGTGGATCGCGCCATTTTGTTGCCGGTTGGTGCTCATGGATCCGTGTCCCGAGTTCCTTTCCGGTTTGTTCAGTGTACTGTTTTTCGCAGTCTTTGTAGTCTATTTGATAGACAACTTTAGTTCGATTCATGTCAGCTGTCAGTTCTTTGGTCTTCGATAGGATCTTTTGTAAGGTTCCTGTTGGCTTGTCCGCCACTTTAATTCCATGGGGTTTGAGTAACATTGTTGTCATTTCAAAGATGCTTATTGTATGGCAAAACGGTTCGCGTTTTGGCCTGTTCGACAATCGTCTCTCGGTAGTTTTTATTAGTGATTCGTCTGATGAAGTTTCTTGCGTACCCGTTACGCAAAAGCAGTTGAAACAGATGTTTTTCTTCTTGTTTCCTTCGCTCCGCAGTGCCGCAGTGGGATTGTGCTTTTTTGAGAAGTGTCTTGATGGACCTTATCCTGCCGTAGCTTGGGTGTTTGATTTTAAATTGTAGGATTGGATCGGTGTGCGTGTTTTTGCGGTTTACGGATGTTTCCAATTTGCCTCCATTAGTCCGTGTGACGAGCACGTCTGGAAACGGTGGACTGTTGCCATGTTCTTCCTCCATAGGGAACTTGAATTCCTTAAAAACTCGGTTGATGAAAGTGAAAGTTGGTTGTAGTTCAGGATGTTTATTGATTAGGAATCTGTCATCAACATAGCGCAGCCGCAGTTTTGGTTTAATGTCCGACACGATGATCTCCAGATTCTGCGTCACTGACTCTACAATGAAGCCAGATATTGGTGAGCCCATTGAGACTCCCTTCATTTGTTCGTAAAATGTGCCGTCGAACATGAATTATGTTCGCAGGCACAATTCTACTAAATCGTAATGATTGCGCGACTTTATGTTCGCTCCATTGGTGTACTTCTAAAACTTCTTGTAGTGTCTGTCTTGCCAAACTTAAGGGTACCGATGTGAATTTTCACACGACGTCACGACGTCACACGACGTCAAAGACCACAATTTCATCTTTATCAACGTGAAGTTTTTTCAAGAATCGCAAGGGATTGTTGATTGAATGTTCATGTCCTGTGATGAGCGGTTTCTAACACTTCCATAGACTTTTGGTCAGGTTGTATGTTGGCTTTCTCGGTAGTGTAACTATTGGTCTCAGGGGCATTCCATTTTTGTGGATTTTTGGTAGTCCTTAGGACTATGCGACGTTTGAGTCACTGGTGTTGCTTATTTGAGGTAGTTCTTGTAGTCGTTTTAGTGTTGCGTTGATTTTCGTCGTTGTTTATTTCTCGATAAGTCAACCAATTATGCAGCATAGTTTTTCCTTTTCCTATATTCTCTCCTGCCCATAATGGTTATCACCTGTCCCTTGTCTGCCGGAATCGTAGACATCATCCAACATAAGAATGGACTTGTCAGGTATTGTTATAAGGCTCTAATTATTATTGGAAATGATTTTAGTCGTTTAATATCACAGCTAATGATGAAACTCAGGGGCGACACGGAGTAAAGGTGTCGATGTGGATATTAAGGATTTCAGATGATTCATCAGAGGAATCTATTTTTGGGTTTCGCGTGAAAACAAACCACAAGCCAGGAGGCAAAGGGCTGCTGTTCCTTACCATAAAACGAATAGCATTGGCAGGACTCGGATATTTTGGCCACAAATCGTGGATATTCATGGAAATCCAGTTAATCATCAGCATGTAATATCCACATTGCTTATGGCCATTTTCTTAGCGCGAAAAATGGAAAAGACTAAGATAAAAGCAAATAGAACAGAGTAGCAATGGAAAGATTAATCTGTCACTTCATTCTGCCTGCTTATAAAACCAAAGAATACTCGTTGTTTCTTACACTAGCCATTAGTGAGTACAAAAGACTAAAGATTCCAGTAAGATTACGACGAACAATCAAGAGGAAGATACCCTTTCCTATGTGCCACTAATTTGGCCAGATACACGACAGCAGACATGGAAGTAAGAAAAGCGCTGCCGATCATTGGGTATGTCTGGCTTGTAGGCTGCAATTGAAGAGGAAAAATTGATGAATGTCACAGTCACCAATGCAATACAAGATGTAACAATCTCAACTAGTCTGGAAATACGCGGCAGAGCAGCATAACCTTCTGGAAGTTCGAATGGGAATTACAAACGTGGCCTAAGGAGAACGGGACATGTATCTCCCTTCACATAATAAACAATGAGGCACCACCACTGAACGGTATCCACTGGTACGAAGAAAAGGACTCAGGACCAAAGCATAAAAGCACACTGATCATGGGCATACAAAAATTGCTAACTTACGAAGACCGTCCGGCAGCTGCGATACGAAGCCAGGAAGACGCTCACATAGACGAACATAACCAAGTAGCTAATGACCACAGTCTTGATATCGGCATTCGACTGGCGATTAATTTCGTCTTCCACAGAACGCTAGCGCGGGATGGCAGGAAACATTGGTGCCCCCGTTTATCATAAGTACGAAACCAAAACAAAAGGACCAAAGTAGCAGAGTTGGAAGGAGTTGAAAACAGGATACGAAATTCAACTTAGATTATTTCACTGATAGGTGCACAAACAACAAGACGAGCAAATACTAGGATAGCACGAGCCAGGAAGAAGTCGCAGTAGAAAGGCTGGAAGCTCCTGGCAACTAATGGTTTCTGCTTCCTAAGTGATGCACAAAGGAATTATGTATAAATACATATAGTTAATAACAGGGTCACTTTAAATAAGCTGGCTGACTGTCTCAGTTGAATTGAACAGGCAAGAACATATTGCACTCATGACAAAATTACTGAAGATTTTCTGGAGGTGAACACAATTACTTACAGGTTGTCCAACGAGGAAGCGATTAGAAATTCTCCATAACATTATTATTATTATTACTATTATTATTGTTATTATTATTATCATTATCATTGCCACCACACACCACGGATGGAAATGGACATAGGGCATTTGTAGTATTACACTTATTTACAAATTTGATCGCATAACCGAACGAACGGTGCTAAACAAAATCATCGCCATCACCAGTCAACAGCTTAGAGTTTTAACTGTTACCAACCGCTATAAATTCTCAAGAAGAAATTTGAAAAACAAGTCGCATATCGAGAGCGCAAACGGAGCATCGAACAAACCTCAGCTTGGAATGATATGATAACGGAGTTGGAATGCTGCTGTGCCCAGTTTTGTACGAGTTTGATGTAAGCAGATTCCCAAAGTTCCGCTTTTTTTACATGATCCGATCGGGGATCCGGGTCATTGTTCACGAGAAACGTCAACACGACGGAAGTTGATTCGTTGTACTTTGTGCCTAGCGTGATGAAAAATCCAGGTGTGCGTGTGAGAGAAGCGAATTCGAAGTAGATAAATTTATCGCAACAGTAGAGACGTATGCAACGATAAACGTGGATGATGGGAACTGAAAACTAAAAAATGAGAAAATTCTTCGTTAAAAACGAGCAAAGTATTAGTTCTGGCATAGATTGCTGTCAAAATCCGAATCACTGAGGTGTGAAAACCTAGCACAGAAGTGCTCGAATAACTGACGTGGAAAATCACTGCTTAGTTCGAGTCAATCAAACAAATTTTATTCATTTCTGTTAAGGGAATCGCAAACGGTTATGCTTCAAAGGACGGTCCGTTCCTAGAACACCAGAGTTTCATGACATTACAGTACGATGACCGAATCTGAATGAGCAAGGTATCAAACGCTGCGACCGATTTTTCAAGGGAAGAAAGTAAGGCATCAGAAATAAATAGACGAACTTAGAATCACTTTAGTCTCCTATAATGCTGTTTATTTCAACACGAAATTAAGAATAATGACCTTATGGAACTAAATTATCCTTAACCTGTATAACAGGACAGAGTTGCAGCCCATCGAATTCCGCCCCCACCCCAGAGGTTGCGGGTATGGGAACGGTCACTAACACGTAACCGTGAAGGGTTTTCACCCGCGAAGAGCTCTCTCTAAGGAAATACCACAAATCCGCTGGTGGCATTTTGACGTGGACAGTCTTTGTCGTGTTCAACCGATCTCACAGGCTTCATCATAAACGAGGCATGAGTCAACTAGTTACCGGCTCGTGTGTCTTGCAGTTTGTACTTGGCTGCGCAAATGCTAAAGGTGTACTCCCTCATGAACAAGCCTATTGTGGACCCACCGGTGAAACAGGCCACAGAAGAGCCATGGACGACGATGAACAGTCCATGTGACTCAGTGGTTTGGGAGAGCTAACATGTGTGGTGAATTCAACAGAGATGTCACATTTAACTTCCTCTTTGTTTCGTAATATTTTCGATTTTCCCCCCTGGTCTCAATCGCATAGGATCACTTGAAACGTTAGTGATATATATATATATATATATATATATATATATATATATATAGTCTGATATCTGCTTTCCCGACAGTGCCCACTAATGGATTTCGGGCATCCATGTTCTATTCCATTATTTTCTTTTTTCTTTATTCCAACAATGATCAGTACATGCTCATGGGATGTTTCTTCCAAATGGATGCACATAACGGTTCCTTGACTTGGTTTGATCACAAGTAAACTACACCACTTACTAAACAACTGTTCGAAACTGGGATGAAGGTTGGACTTAATGGAACTGCGACGACACGATAGTCAATAACGAATTGCTGGCGGAAATCACTGGGTCACCTGATAAAGCTGTCTAGGCACAGATTGGGTAGACTAGCTACCACCCAAACAGACAAATTGCTCAGTGGGCAAACAGTAAGCTATATCATTAGCTTTGTACTGACAAACTGTCCATTTCAGAGGCGAGAATCTCTCAATTTCGTAGGTAGTGAGGATTAATCAGGGCATTCGGAGAAATAGTTATACACGTGAAGACAACAGTTAGCTAAATTATTTACACTTCATCAAGTGAGTAGATACACAATTATGGCACAACGACAGTGGAAGGAACTGGTATCAGCAGTCGAAAAGCTTACCGTTGAAGCCACCTAGAGCGACGGTAGGCAGAATAGGCATTCCGGAGGAGGCCAGACAACTCATTGTACTATCCGGTTCGCCGCTAGTCACGGACATCGGTGCGTTGGCACAATACATCAAATGATCCAAATAATCCGCAGTCACATAACCGAAATCGTCTACATCCTGTAGAAACAGACAGAACATGGAGCAGGTGACACCGATCGACCGAATAAAACGCGCGGCATTGGTCACCATTACCGCCAAGAAAGAATGAGATATAAAAGAATATTCTTCGTTGAGTGATATGCGGGATTATCCGTTCGCAAACTGAAATATTATTCTTGCTATCGAAGTGATAGGACAAAACAAACTGTCAGATAAAATGAAGTAGGCTACCGAGGAATTTATCGTTAACGGTACCAGTCAAACCTCACAGTGGAATAGCATTTTATCAAATATGCGTCCACCGGTGCAAAACAGGGAATGGAGTAGAGACCTGATCGTTAGTTGTATGAAATGCTTATAGCACTCACAGAACAAGTGATTTCGAGTGTACGACTTATGTTGATGCTACAAGATACGGTAGAGCAAACAAGTGAACAGCGGTATTAAGTGGTGGATATTGCACAGACTCAAAACAGGACTATTATAACGTCATTTTTTGCATAGCTTCTGGATGTCCCGATGCTTAGGATGCAAGTATGCGTTGCATGTGGTTGAAACAATCAATGTAGAGTCAATCAACACACAAGAAACGAATATGTTGAACTTTATTTGCGACTCTGTGATGATTGAATTGTCACGTAAAACTACTGGGAAACAAACACTCCAGAAAAATACACCAATCTGTTAAGATAGTTGGATAACATTCGACAAACATGGTTTACATGAATTATAACTGCCGGGATTTTACTGGGATTGATTCGGAACGAGCGAGGATCGGTTAAATCATAGACCTTAGGAAGAGACGCTCTTGAACATGTGGAAGTGCAGCCCACGCACAACAACTATTGAAGATCATTCTCAAATCCAACTGTTTTCACATTAACAATGTGTACGGTCAAGCGTGATTCATACACTCATGATGTGAACAATTTGATCTCAAAGAAATCGCTTGGCCGCCAAAGTTAACAACTGACGGACTAACAGCTATGGCTTACGAGAAGCTTAAGTTTGCAAAACATGAGAATAAGCGGAAAAATCAACTACTGTAACATTAGGCCACCAGGAAACAAACGGACTACCTTGGGTAGTCAGCCATGAGAAAAGCCGTCCCAACCGTCGACCAATTTTACACGCCCTACCGACACCGTTGTTACTGTTAGAAAACAATTGCATAAAAACACGGAGTGAAGTCCTTCGGGGTTGTTTCCCTTGCTGATCTCTTCCGATTTTGAAGTCGGAAAGATTACGAAAGTCATTTCCTTTTCATCCGAGAATAGTGGCATTGACATCTGGTCAGACAGCTTCTGTGCCTGAAAATATGCAGACGATGATTCTGAACAGAGACCTAAGCTAGTTACAAGTATTTTTCAATCTCCTTGACAACAGCGTGGCTAACTTAAGGATACGTTTTACGCGTTTTAACTGAGATGGAGCTGCAGAACTGGAATAACCTAAAACTGAACCTTGCTCTTGTAAAGGGAAAACAGCGCGGAGTACATCAGCTCTGTTACTGGACCAACTATATTTCGGTGAATTTTAGTTCAGTTTTTACAGTCGCTGACCTTACACCAACGTGCTCCGGTTTTTGTTGCTATCTCACCGCAACATCTACCTAAAAGGGGGAAAGATGAAGCTCGCGCCAAGTCCACGGAACATTGCAAAGATCACATGATGTTACATTGTTACATCATTCTATAAACATGTATATAACGATGGAAATACAAAAAAGACACCACAATCACCACTATATCCAATCGTGTTTTATTGGCCTGAAAGTACTCCAAAGGCGTCGTGATTGCGCAATTCATATTGTCCGGCTCGAGGGGTTTGAAACAGAGGTCCGATAAGGTGATATTTGCATTGAATTCGGTACTTCTGACAGAAATAGCCTCGATTTGTTTTTGTAACTCCAAAACCTGTGCAGAAATTAAACAGACAGGAAAATTTAGCCCTACCGATCAGCGAGGAGTGACGAAATCAGCTTGTTTGGGGTTTGCCACGTGGAATAAATGCCACAGTATACAACAAAATAAAGAACAAAGTACTTGAGTGAGCCTTTGAAAAAGAACGAATACACTTTTCTAAATCGAGCGCCAAGATAAAACGTATTCAACCTAAAAAAATATGCCGGCAATTTAGTCGATATCAGATTAATCCAGCATTTTTCTAACTCAAAAAAAGCACCACATGCCCGTTGTGAAGAAAAAACCGGGAACCACTAAACGAGTGAAAGAATAATTGATCCAAGTGGATGGGCTTCCACTCAGCTAGTCCCCGCTGCCTTGCGGTCAGGTTCTTGTCTGAACCAAAGGTTTTGGTTGAGAACCCTAGTCATTCTTCTGCTTATTGGCTGGACTCCCTAGCAGCACCCGTTCATCAATCCGCATGAGTTGCACGCCTACAAATGATTACATACTGCATCGGTCGCCGCGCAGGATAATCAGAACTGCACTGCCCATTGCATCGAGCGCAGGTGGGGTGGGTAGTGATAATTGTGCTACTGCTCAGAATTCCCTCTCTTTTATCCAACCGGTCTCTTCTAACTCCAACCCAATCTCTTTGCCGCCCTTGTTTACCCATAGTGTCCCCATTGGCAATACACCCGATGCTCGCAACGGTACATTGTCAAATAGTGTAGCAGGTGCTTTTCACTTTGCTAGCTCACATTTTCTCAAGCCTCGTCAGCCCTTAAATCTCGGTTCCTTCAATGTGCGCACTTTAGTGCGGGCTGGCAAACAGGCGTCGTTGACTGTGACAGTAGACTCACTTTCGATTGATGTCTGCTGCGTGAGTGAAACACGTAGTCCAGTCAAGAATTGTAGATCAGACTGAAACACGTAAGTCGATTCAGACCATGCGCTGGCTCTGATGCGGTTTTTGCTGCAACTCAAAGGCCATCGACGCGGGCCACAAACCCCACTGGCCGTCGAACGTCTGTCTCATTCGCCTGTTCGCAACAGCTACGAACAGAAACTATCCGACGAACGAAAAACCTCAACGAGCAGAGATGTAGACGAGCAGTGGGGTCAAATTAAGCACGCTATGCATTTGGCGGCAGATTTCTTCTGTCGTCCTAGCTTCAGCGTTTATCAAAAACACTGGATCTCGCAAAGGGTCGCTGGGTCTAATGGAGCAAAAACTCCAGCTCCCTAGCTGCAAGCAGGTGAATAAGGTGCGTCGACAGTTGCAGCGTCAGTTGACCATAAGCCTTAAGAATGATCGCGAAAACCGGTAGCCGAATAGATGGAGGGAGCGGCCGCTTCAGGCAACAGTCAAAGACTGTTTAAGCTTATACGCGACAGCAGTGGGCGGCGAAATTCGGTGAGCGAAGTCGTGTGCGATAGGAATGGAGAGCTCATCCATGGAAGACAGGAAAGACTGGACCGTTGGGCAGAGCATTTCAAGGATCAGTTTAGCTGACCATACGCTATCCTATTTAGTCCGACGTCTGGAGCTGTGAATCCTTGGGAGGTGTCACTTGATCCCCCAACGAAAGTGGAAGTGCAGTCGAATATTCGACTTCTGACGAAGGGAAGAGCAGCCGGTCCCGACGACCTTTCCCCCAGTTCTTTTCAAACTGGGTGGTGAAGCTCTGATAAATTAAGTAGCCTCCTTGATTCGTGATATTCGGAAATAGGAACGTATTCCGTTATCGTGGGATGAGCCACTGATTGTACTCATCTGCATGAAGGGTAAACAGAGTGAATGCAGCAATCATCGTAGCATTAATTTATTTCCGATAGTTACTAACGTGTTAGCTTCGATTATGCTGCGTCGTTTGACACCTATTCATGGGAACAACATCCATGGACAGCAGACCGGATTTCTTCAAGGTCGAAAATGCATCGACCAGATATTCACTCTTCGCAAAATACTAAAAACGCGCTACACACATCGCCGCTTTAGGATCAAAGTCTTTTTCGACTTTAAAGGGCTGTTCGACTCAGTGGATCGAAAAGGTCTAATCATTAATCCCCATCGGAAGGGTATGCCAGCGAAGTTCGTAAACCTATTGCGAAAATTATACTCGCATACCGATGGTCACGTTAGGGTATACAGTGAACTATCAAGTTCATTCGAAACGACTAGTGGCGTTCGACAACGGCGTCACATTTCTCCATTCTTGTTCAACTTCGTCATGAACGAGGTGATGATGGAACATGCTTTGGGAAGTCCCCAAGATGTACCAATCGAACTGGGAAGTGGAGGGAAGCTGTGTGATCTAGATTACGCAGAGGACGTCGAGTCCGCGGACCATGCACAACGCGCAATAGACAGGCTCTCGACTTCGGTCGATCGGTTTAGCATGAGCTTTGTACCTTCAAAGTGCAAAGGCCTGTTACAAGACTGACAAAGAATTATCAGCGGTTCTTTTGTGGCTTTTCTATGGACTCTTCGACGAAAAGCATCCTTGAATACTGCTGACGCCGCAAATTTATATATACATTTATCCTTTCCGATAATGTGCAACCGGATGGAAAGAATGAAGAAGAGGGAGGAACGAAAAATGAACGTGCAGAGCTCATTAAACGATATCTTCGCCATCCATCAGAATCCATGATTCCCCAGTGGAATGGATAATAACCGCGTCTCCAAACCGAAATAGAGGGTTTGACTTAGTGGAGCCTACCCGACGAATTAATCAAATGGCCTAACCCTCCCTTTTTATAGGCATTTAAATGGAGCTAAACATTAAGGGTCCTCATTTCGTCACAGACGTCGATGAGCACAACGGTGTATGGTTCGTGCGCCGTCCGAGATTCGTTTGGAATCGGGGTTCAGCCAACTTCGCTAGACTGATTACTAAAGGACAATCAACCCTGTTGACAACGCCAGCATTCGCTTTCGTTCTCTGACTTTAGTGGGAACATCGCCCCGAGAAGTCAGTGCGTAGGACATCCTCAACGGAGGCCTTCTGAAACGCACGGTCCTTCAGGAGCGTTTTGATAAACGTTCAGGATGAGTTAATGACTCGACGCCCGAGACACCCAACCCCAAGCATGTTGAGGTGCTTAGAGGTTTACAAAAAACGGTCGGAGTAGGTTCGGTTGGAGTTAAACGAAATTTAACTTCGCGAGCATAATCTCAGTCACCCGAGGGGATGGGGGTTCTAAACAGGCCCAAATTCCTGGATAACTATTATCAGAAGAGGGTGGAATGGGACTGACGAATAGAAGCAAATGTGCCATGATTTGCTGCTACGCAGCGTCTGGATTAGGAGATTCTTCATAACTCACTAAACTGGCAAGATACAACCAAGAAGGAAAGAACAGAACGTACTAATAATAACACCCGATCCACTGGGATTTTATGTGGTTTTATGTTAATTCAGGTTTCAGTGTCATGGTAGCCTGCCAGCTCCCTGCTTTATGTGTAATGGGTCCCGGCGAGCGTGGAGCATACTCACTTACCCCACTCATGTGTCAGGCACGTAAAAAACAGCGTCATCTCAACAAATCAACCAAAAGTCGTCAATACATGTGGCTGGCATCATCAATTCTTCCTCCGAATTACTGGAAAGTGTTTGGAGCCAACGAAAGCCCAAGAAAGAGCCGGGCTAGATAACACAAGACCTTTTGCAAAAAAACCAACGGTTCTTGTGAAATGAAAATAAGAACTGTGTAACTCAAAAGATGTAACAATAAAAATTGTCCTACTTGAGTGACAACATGCAAATTCGTAATATTCAAGAAGGGGTTTACGATCAAATTTATGCGCGTGCTCAAGACCATTGAAGGGGATCGTACGAAAGGACGTATTGTTTAATCTGTTATTAGTGCGATAGCCGCCAACTTCCAATCATGCAGAACAAAAGTTGACTGGGTAAACAAGTTCACGCGTTACAAGCGAAAAATGAATTAGGACCTCTGCACACATATCTGAGGTGATTTCTGGGCAGACAACTAAAGAGTAAATCGCAAGTGGGTGTGTTATTCATTCCCGCTTGGGTATCAATGCCAACAGTTTTGGTTACAGACACGAGGATCAATATGGTTGAGGACTATCCTCATCTTTGAGGAGCAAAATGACGAGGATGACAGAAAGAAGCCCTGTGTACGTTCGCACCAATGATGATATTCACAATGAATCTGTCTTGATAACGTGTTAAATCTAGGATAATTACTTAACTCACTAAATAACTCGCCGCATATGAAGCTTTATGATCGACACTACGAGGGACACGAAAGTCAGAGCTATGAAATCACAGCGGCAAGTAGCATAAAGGCTAGGTACCAAAACTAAGCTCATGCATGATGTTCGACGGAAACAAGCTGGAACGCGCAAGGAATACTAAAATATATGAAGCGATTCCTTCTGTTTATTTTAACATAAGAACAGGCAGTTCATTACAAATTCAAGATATTAAACCCATATCGGTAACAAAAAGCCGAATTGAGGGCAGCATTCGATTCACGTACAACTAAGCTCTTATTACTAACATTATCCTAAAGCGCTAAACAGCAGAACAAGTCTGCCATAGACTCCTGCCTCTCAAATCAAATTACAGGTTGTTTTAGAAAGAAAGAATATGAAGCTGGGCTGGAATTGAACCTTCAGAAGTGGAAAAAGAAATGAATTCCGTTTTAGACTACATAGCGAATGCAAGCTAACGGCACGAACGAACGGTTAACTGTCCATAACGCGAATTATCATCGGCAATGAACTGACCGCAATAGTTCACATTTGCTACAAAGAAACCAACGAATAAGGGCGACAAAATGATGCCGAATGATGTTATTGACCGTGTGTCACTGATTAAGATCTAATCACCGACTGGGCTGGTGAGTAGTTTACGCAATCTTACGCACAGCTTATGCGCACGATGCTATTTAGATATCAAAAGTCCTTTCATACTGTTGTCTCGCCTACAACTGGTAGACTTAATGTTGAAATATAAGGGATCAAGGTATGCGATGAAGCCGTTTATTTTCTACTTAAAACAGTTCGTTCAGAAACCAACGTCTTTCAGCCCGATACGATTGCTTTAATAAGAGAAACGACATTTCTAAGACAAAGATAATCAGATGAACGAGTCTGGTTCGAACCGCCCACTGTGTGGAACACATAAACCTCATCGCAAGCTTTAGTTCCGTGTTGGAAATTAGAAGATGCAGATAACATTCTCCTTACCTGATTGCAACAAGTCTCAGGGCAGCTTTCTCTGTGGAGTACTGTTTGCGCGCATTACGAAGCTAATTCTGAAAACGAAAGTGAATATCCACTAATACCCTGCGACCTAGAAACCCAATTTCGTTCCAAAGTTTATTGCACGACAGACTTCCGCTTTATTGCAGGAACAGTACCGGCAGTAGAAACTGCCAACAAAACTGATTCGAACCTATTGGCGTGACGATGCAACAGTACCGGAAGTCGATTTCAAGATGACGTTGGAGATGATCGACTTTCGTACCCGTACCCCACCTTCTCCACGCTACATCTCGCAATATCAAGACGTAAAGAAATGGGCTGAAAATGAACCTGAAGGTGAGTCGCACGAATTTCGTGGCTATCAATTCTGATAAAAGCAGTTCAAAATTGATAAAAAATTTCAAATCAATAACATCCTGTCTACTGCTTAAAGACATGCGAACATACAGCTGGTTGTTTTGTGTCATTTGTTTTTTAATTCACCAGTTTCGATGTCTGGCCTCATTTCAGTCTGCGCTGACGGTTCGTATCGATCCGCTTGTCAGTTTCAAAGTTTCCTATGAGTGATTCTTTGGATACAAATATGATTCGTGGTTTCCTTTCTTCACACAGTCTCCATCAGTGTTCTTCTAAGCTTGTAACAGCCGACTTTCCGCTATCGTTCTGACCAGTAGGGATCTGGATCGGCAAGGAGATGAGAATAAGGTTTAACAGGTTTATCGCAGAGTCCGTGAAGAGAGTTACGGAGCGAATCCTGAACAACAAGGATTTCGCTATCAGCTGCAATTAGGTGAGAAACTACAGGAACCCAAATATACACGCACGCAATGCAAGTGACCAGAGCGACAATCCTTTATTATCTGGCTTTTTATTATTCAGTAGGCACACGAATTTACTTAAAGTGAACGCCTACATTAGCGACGAGTAACGGAATGTTCAATGCGGAACAACTCATCGGATACCGCCGTGTGGGGCGATAATAATTTCAGATTCAGTTTGAAATATACTAATTTATTGATTTGGAATTAAACTCTGTTCTAGGCGCGGACTTCCTTTCCAATCGACCGATCTTTACAAATGGCTACGTGATGCCTGTATCGCCCTAATCGAATGTTTACATTATGATTTTGAGCCTTCGCTTGAAAATAAGTTCCCTCCTCATGGCGATGTTGTCATCTAATACTACCAAACTGAGATTGAGACTAACAGAAGAACTCAACCACAAACAGCTGAAGCCATACAGAAAAAAATGTTGATACCGATATATCTACCGGTCGCGGTAGACGGATATTACACAACCAAACTAGGAAGCTCCGCACACCTTACTTACTACGGAATTTTGACGAGATATTAGAAGCCGGTTCCCATAGCGAACGGGAATTCCCCTTGCTTTTTCAAATCTCAACAAAATAACGATTAAGATTTTTAGGATGCCATGAAATGAACATCTTGATTCAGCCCTACAAGTAGATTTTTCCTAACGCTAAAAACGAATTATTAGATTTATAATGTTGATACAAAATCCGTACAAATCCTTGGTTAACAAAATGCATCACATCATTCCACATACGCCCACATTCGCTTACTCTACCCCCCAACCCCACCCCTCCGAAAAAAAACGAGCAAAACAAATTACGGAGATTTAAAAATCGGAGCACATTAGATAAGGCAGACAGAAAAATACGACTGCTCATAAAAACAAAAGCGAACGAATTATACAAGTGACCTTTGATCCCAAATCATGACGTGCGAGTAACGACGATATAAGAAAGCGTAAGAGCCACGTGAGTCAACTAACGACGAAGGATCTACGTGTGAGCTTATTTTGACTGAGTACACAGGAGTTAGAAACTGATTAATAGTCACCTTCACATTAAGGGCATTACCTCAAAAGGTGCTTTTTCGCAAATATTCTTAATTGAGCAAGCACGACCAGGTCACCCTTAACTAGACAAAACGAAAACTTTGGACACTTGGACCTTTGTCTAAGGAGTTTCCAGTTTTTCCTCCTCTCCACGTCATTCACATCAATCCTATCAACCAACAAACGTCTCACGCCACCGGTTCAGCTGACAGAATGTGCACTTTGCAACGCTCATGTGCACAGAGTGCAACTGTGCGCTGTCAACGTATGATGATGGCCCTGCGCCACTAGGCGCAGTCCTTTGATCGCTACCAATAAACTGAGCCAAGCAACGGTGACATGCACATAGAGCGTGAAAAAAACCACAGATACACAAATAGAATGCAAACTGCTCATACCAATAGATCTAGAATGTTGACAATTTCGGTAATACATTTTCAATCTTTCGGCCTCATTAATGCCGCTAACTAGGATTTGTTAAACTGACAAAAAACGACCGTTGGCCACACTAATGTCGATCGTCAAAGTACCGCTAAACAATGAAAAAGCGGTTTGCGTGTCAGGCCTTTGTACGGTCCTCTTAACTTGGACGTTTGTTGGGATGTCCCCGTTTAGTTAAATAAAACGATTTGAGCGCGAAGAAATTCCTCTTCTTTATATCGCCTCAGGCAAACGCTAGAAAATCGCTAACAAACAGAGAAGAGTGGATCCCGCACAGAACCACGAGGAGAACTGAGGATGGCTGAATTGAAAATACATCCATTTGGACGAAGATGGCTCGCTCGCTTGCGAAACATGACACTCACGATACGAGAGCCGGATGGTACCCCAGTGAAGAGTACTTCAATAGCAGACCTATGTGTCGGGCTCGGTGGAAGGCCTCAGAGATGCACAGCAAGATTAAGTGAGTTTGTTGGTGATTGTCGAGGTATGTGACATGAGGACTAGGTCATCCGAAGAACGTGGCGGGTGGAAACCGTGTGACAGTTATTCAGAAAACACTAAATTTCTAGCAGCGAACACGGTTTGATGGAGATAACGATTTTACGAAATTTAGGAAACAAGTAATGGTAACGATAGTCATCGGGAATTAGAAGAGTTTCCCTGTTTCGGAATAAGAGAAGTAACTATTTATTCTATGAGAAGGAAATCTTGCACTATGAGCAAAATGAAAAAGGCAGCATAATAAAGGGCATAAAACAAGGACCTCACTTCTGCAAGACAGAGTGGAGTACCCCAGACATTAAACAGAACCTGATGGACCACCGTGGTACCAAAAACAGGAGGAAATATTTCCTTAGTGATATGGTTCGTGAATGGATATAGCAGATCGAGTATCCCCAATAACCGCCAGGGTCAACTAACTGGGAGGTAGAGAACTAGCAACCTTGGAACTTGGAGAGATACAGAACTAAATGAGGTTCCAACATGGCAGCTGTGGTAACGAGCCAGGCGACACCGGATTGTCATTTATCAATATCGTGGATTCCATAGGATTGTTTCATCTAACGGTGGCCTGACTAAACCATTCCCCGCGTTATTTTGGAAGTTCGTCAAAATTGTCCGGATTTACGTCAAAAATATTCGGAATCGGGTGAGAATATGATTCTGCTTTACAAGACTCCTAAATACTGTATCTGCGAGGAGATGGCAGGATAAAGCATAGATAATTAGTGAAGTGCATACGCATAAATGGGCTCATGTGAAATGGACCACATTACAGGCCTATGCAAACGGGATCTCGAAAAGGCATTTGAATAACATTTCCGAACAGTTCGATATGATCCCGAAATTATGTGGGAAGTAGTATAGTATAAACATGTCTAACTACTGGCCAGTCGAATAGATATCAAACCAGACTAAAATGTTCTCTCATCGGATGATTTTTGCACCGGGTTGAAGAAAATCTTTCGCAGGATCTAACGGGCACCGCAAAATAATCAGCAGTAAACACTATGACGTCAACTGAATTTCGTTAAAAACAGACCATATAAGCTTTCAAAATACTTGCACTTGATACTGTGTTTGACAGACGTTTGTTTTGGAAGGGGATAAGGTAGCGCCAGTGAATTTTCCATTTTAATCTGAAGGGAAGGGAAGAACTATGTGCTTCCCGGGGTCGTTCATGGGTTGCAGAGATAGGAAGACGGATACCGAAATGGCGGTAGTGGGGGTGAATATTATAGACTCGTACTCATCAAATAAGTGAACGAGAACAAGCAACGGCAATGTCTGACATCTAGTGTGTTTTGCCCGCCAATGACATGGTGATTGTGCACCATCGTTGAATAGAGCTTGAATAACCCGTCTACCGTAGAGATACTTTACCCTAGTACAAGAATAAGAACTCATTTTCCGGTCAATAACCCTACTGGAAACTCGGCAAGTGATGGGCTACTGGTATGAAAGATCAGATTTTCCGGCCAAGGACTCAGGGTGACCTCTTCTAACAAAGCACCTACTAAGGTTACGGAAACCGGGTAGTATCTCAACCGCATAGATGAACTATGGTGGACAATCGATGAAGTGAAGTCTGTAACTGCTACCATGTGAGACGAACATTAATTAGTGTTGCTATTTCTTTTATTTTTGGTTCTGTTCTCTATTCCTTGCCACGGCATCGACAACATATATATATATATATATATATATATATATAGAGAGAGAGAGAGAGAGAGAGTTGAGAAGGCGTACACTGATTTAATACGTTTATCGTGACGTTTCGATCCAAACTAGGACTAGTTGTCAAACGTGAATGAGTGATTGAATATATATATATATATATATATATATATATATCACATAAGTTTGCCATCAGGCTGAGAAACCATGAAATGAAAGGGATCTGAGAGGGTACATTTCAAAACGAATAAAAGCAGAACGAAAACAAAGATGGGCTTTGAAAATAAGACTGACTTGTAGTAGGAACTCTTTCTTCAAGGCCGGGCCAAACAAAGCCTCACTCGAGAATGGATAGAGATTTGCATGCGCGAAGAACGATTGGTTCATGGGACGTATAATCAGTTGTTCTGTTCGATAGAATGGCCTAAATAAGAGAAGAGTGCAGATAAGTGGATAAACTCAAGGGTTGTTTTTCAATAGGTAAGGGCATTCGAGAGTTTGTTAGAACGAATCAAGAATCATAACGACCCCATGTATACCGAATTTCGGCATGACAAAGTGTACTATCTCCATACTACAGCAGAAATGGGAAATTTGGGTGACAAAAGTATGAAAATTCTCTCAACTGCAACGGCCATCAAGTTTACGGGGCTTTGATACCTTTCAACATGTGGTTTACAAGGCCTGTGCTTGCCCTTCGATCAATATTCGTCTAATCCTAATCAGAAACTTGTTCTAGTTCAGCCTTTGATCGGTGAGCCATAAAATCCTTGTCATCATCGACACTGTTAAACAGCCCCATAGATTGCAGCTTTCCCCATAATGTTACAAGCTGCGGCAGAATGATTATACAAAGCCGACATTAAGTGAATCTACAATGAGCATCCATGACCATGATTATCGGTTTCCTTTAACATGTACGATGATATTATGCAGCCACGCTCACCTTTATTCTCACGCTCTATTTTCGTGCTCGGAAAGCTATCAGGAGCTGATCACTCTCGCCAACAAGTGCAGAATGAACTGGAACACTGATTCTGTCCACCAATTTCTTCAGCCATTTTCTCTTGCACCTTCGCATCAGACACCCATTTCCATTTTTTCAATCACATTTCTCGTTCCTGTTTGTTTTCAAAGGAGGAGTCTTGGTTTCTATCTATCAGTCAGTTTCCACCTGCCAACTATCAACTCTTGACTCTTGCAACCGCGAATTTCAACTTACGTGATTGGAACTCCGACTTCCGTCAATTATTAGTACTATGATGATTATCGCTCTCCTGTAGAGCTGACTCCTCCATTTTTCACTTTTTGTTTTCTAGTACTGGACAACTGTTTGTTGTAGTAGTCGGCAACAGTCATGCCACTACTTTGCAAGAGATTTCAGTGTTCACAACAGTAAATGGATAGAACACTTTCGAGACACCTCGGTAATGGGGCACGAGGCCGAACAATTCCTTTAGGTCAATAGCTTATCTCATTTATTTGATCTCACGCATACCCGACCGGTCTTCCGGCTATGCTCAAATGCATTCTTTCTTCCTTCTACTCAAATACTTCCATTATTCCTTTGTGCTGGCTCACTGGACACTTGTGACATTATATCCTTCATAATTTTTACTCCCCAAGACTATTCATCCTCGTGATGAAAAACATTTTGGAGCTATAGTTCAGAAAATCGGAACAACTTTCGCGACTTTCTGGCCTCTTATTCTTGGAGTGATTTTCAACCCACTTTGGAACTTCCCCAATTGATCTCTAATTTCAACAAGTTTTTCAAAGGATGAGTGTTTCCATTTCGCATTTTCTCAAATTCGCAAATCAGGAACCCTGATGGGTTCAACCACACATGTAATGATACCGTTCCCTCAAAACAATCGACATTTCGCTGATGGTGTCGTTCGTTCACTCCGTCTTACAAACCACCGCTTTGTACAACCCAGAGGTAGCCACACAGTTAAAGAACGCTTCGTCCTATGCAAAGCGGAAGGCGTGATCTCGACCGCTGAACCTTTTGGTCCCTTATTAAAAACGACTCCTGAAATTTTCACCCTTCTAGCTTTTTCATAATACCTCTGGTAATTTTGTTTGTGAACCATATGAGAAGGTTGAGATTATCTATTCGTGGTTTGTCTTCAACTCCATTTTACCCAATTACTCTGAGCTGCTATCCACATCTTTCACCAATCACCGTTTTGCATGTGCTATTAGCAAGATGAAGATCCACCAAGTGCTTCACCTTTTGGACGCGTGTGAATCATTCGGTCTAGGCGTTATTCCACCCATCGTCCGCACGATGTTTCCCACCTTTTGTTTTCTTTCCACCTGTTGAAATTTCTCTTAATTCTATCCATAGCGGTTCTTTTGATCCGAGCAATTTCTTTGACACCCATTACTTAGGAATTGCTTGGATGCTTCATGTACGACGAACTGTGATCGTCTCTCGAGAGCGAAGTAATGCAGGGCAAACCCCGATACAGATTCGGAGCTTGTTGTACCACCAGCGACCTGCTGATTTTCGATCATCATTCCTGATTAGCCACATCCGATAACCATGGAGAGACATGATTGGCGTCGTTCGATATCCGAAGCCATCAACAGAGTCCGGTACGAAGACCTATTGGCAAAACTTATCACCTTCAAATTACCTCCGGCTACCACACAGTGTGCGTCAAATTTCTTTGGTAAGCGAACTATCTTCGTCCGAGTTGATAGGGGGTTCTATCTTACCCGTTACCTGTGAATACCGATGCCCCTCACGGTTCTACAACCGTGTTCATCCTTTTACTTGTGTTCATTAAGAATCCATTATCCAATATATTCGATTCAGTCCATTCTTTTACCAGTGACAACGCCCTTCGCTGCTCTCTTTCCCACCGCTCTTTGCTTTGAAAACACTAACATTGATAGTGATTGTAACGTAGCCAGTGGACTACTTAGCTTTGACCCTGAACGTATCTCCTGCGTTTCGAATAATCACGTTGACTTTAATCTAGCAAAGAATTCTCTCCTAACTAGTTCTCTTAAACGTCATTTATTCACCAATCATACGCAATTTGATTCAACAGATATGCAATCTACAGAGCTGATCCTTCTTCTTGACTAATCCATAACTTCCACGTTTCATATCTCATCTTCTTGTGATGTGCGCAGATTAGCTGTTCGATCTCATCGTAAAAGTTTCTTTACTCCTGCTTATCTTCTATTATATAAAGTCCAAATCCGCCATTCACTTTAAGACTGCAGTCCTGTTTGCTGGAATGGAGTTTCGTTTACATCCCTTTTTTATTTGGTTGGTCATCCAGATGATCGACGAGTTCTCGTTAACATCAAATCTGCGGTTGATAGCCCAACACCAGGCAGTATCTTCGCTGTCCCTTTTCTATTGGCACGAGTTGGCTTATTATTTGACGGAGCTTGCTTCGTCAGCTTTTCCGCCTTTAAACTTCATCCGTCTATCCCATTCTTAGACGTCTAGCCATCCGTATTAGTTTTCCACCTGCAAGTTTCGCGCCTCTTTCTCAGTCTTCTTTTTTCTTCAGCTGTTAGACATTTGGCTTTCCATCCACAAACAGTATCATACTTTTTCTAAACAAAGTCAATCGACTGGTTCTTACGAAAATATTCCCCATAATCTCTTTTTACAGTGTCACCACCTGACAGTAGGGTCAACCTTTTATACAGTAAACTACAAGGTATAATTAAAGGAGATGAAAAAAAACGTCATAGAAGAGAACACGCGAAATACATAGACCACTTGAAAGAACGTCCTGGTACAGTTTTGGCACCAGGGACGTACCTTGGTGCGATAGGCAATGGTGCATAACAATATGAAATTTTGCATTTGAGGTACATCCCGCACAACGCTTGTTTTAATTCTCAGTTTCCTAGATTTTTCTCTCTTCTGAGGTTGGGCATAAGCTGTGCATAAACTTACAAGATCACAATGACGTAATATCCACTGACACATGCTGCGATAGCACCGAACCCTTTTGAGTGGGCAATCCGGTGATGTAATTACTGATTACTAGAACCGGTGTGGTCCACATCTTCCAAATCACGAGCCTAGACTGATTAAACGAATAAATACGATAGCCTATATCAGACATTAGTGTCAAACTGAAGACATACGCAAAATTTTTATCGAAGAAGTTCTTTTCCAAACGAGATCGCGACATTGGCCCAGACCATAGTTCGACTGGATTCGTAGTAACCGAAAACAAGGTTAAGCCAGCGCATAGGATCACTGCAACCACAGTTGAAACTGCTAGACTGATGAGTGGATGGCTTCCAATTGTTCGTCCAAGACAGCTAAAACCCTGTTTTGCGTTGGGACAGAAGGCAAATATGTGCAAAGGAATGGTGGACGGTGGAAAAGTAGGGTGCATGAAAAGAAAAAGTGATCAAATTGTGATCTTTTAGAAAGAGTTCGCGAAAATAGTGAGCAGTTAATCAACAAATGGTAAACCACAACTTTTCCGACCAACGTTTAGCAACAACATGCAACCTTTCTGTCGCGTCTCACAATTATTTCGGTTGGATGTACAATTTCTTAGCATAGGCTCACAATCTTTTATGGTCGACCCACTCATTGAGAATGGGCCAGATTCCAGTGTAGTGGAATGTTCAGATGTTAACGTGAGATAGAAAATTTATTACACAAAGACTGAGGATGCAACGCTTGGCGAAGAAATAAGAAATTGTGGCGGTCATATGCTGTATAGTTGACCGTTTTAATGGTATCAAAGGTGCCACTGCAGGTTGACTGAAGATTCAAGCGATTGTAAACTAGATGGCCCATCTCGTACTACCGGAATATTTCCGGTGGTCAGGTTTTTCATGTACCAAGAAGCTTGAAATGGTGAAAAAATTACCAGTGTGAATCTATTGAATGCCTCTTTTAAAGGAGGTTAGAAGAGAGGGTAGGTGACAGGAGAAAGCGAATTTGATGATTGGTGTGCAACTACACACTCAGGATCTTCCGATGGACTGATGCGCTATCAAAGACGGAAGACTACTGGAACAACTGACTGTTCCACAACAGCAGACTCGGAATAACCACGTAGAAACACGCTGAGAATATGCTAGATAACCTTCGTATATTTGTCATTTGAAATACTGGCTACGGATGGATATATTAATTGCTATAAGATCCTTCGCTGGAAGGAAGATAAATTGGCAACCAAAGTTCGAGGACTCATAACTACGGTAGTAACGTATGTTGCAGTTAGTTTCATCGATGTACAGACGCAACGTTGCGTTATTGAACCTTTATAACCAATCCCATATTTCGTTTGTTCGGGTTTAACGCCATCCGAGTTTCTTTCCACCTCTCGAACAATAAGCCTTTTGAGTGAATAGTGATGTTCATTCAACAATCGATCAATGGTTGGTACGTTGACCGATGTATCCGGGACGTCATTTTCTCTCCTCTCATTTAACCACCTCAGTCCAAATTTCATATGAAATGATAGAACCATGAGTATACGGGGACGAGCGTGCCCCCACAGCTGCCATGGCGTACTATAAGAGAAAGAAGGGAACTAGAGACGGTGACTGGAAAGGTGGAGTTACACAGCGCCACTTAAGATATCAATAGGTCAGGTGTAGTAACGAGCCGGGCGACAGCCAGTTGCCGTCTACTTGCTTGGTTCCCATCGGCCACATCAAAAAAATGTCCGATAAGTTTATCACAGAATTTCGTTCGATAAGGTCCAGGCTCGGGATTTTTCGCGAGCAGCAGCTACAATGGATTTGCATGTTTTGGTCTAAGTGCCGAGGTCTTTTGTGATTTTTTTCCAAATACCATCTGTTTAAGGCCCACCTTTCGATGATCTTCGGGCCGGTGAAACGATAATGTCTTTTTTCCGTATCAATGTTGACGTCGTCCACATTCTCAGGCACATAGAATAGCATACTATGAGCAACGAACGGTAATGCGGCCTACCACGATGTTTCTATATCACCCAGGACCGAAGAACACAACACGTCGACAATGCAAGTTAGAAATATCAAGAACACACTAGCTTGGTAAGCAAATGACTTTACCGTGATTGAATAAAGATAGGATACAATAATAAGCCAAAGGGCTAACTTTCAGTAGTCCCAGTCATGGGGTAAACCAATGCGGATACGCTGATGGTCCGAGAATAGCTCACACGAATAACGTCAGTTAAAGTCCTATTAATGCTACCAATCTGCATTGCAATCGTCAAACCATTCCGCCAACACAATTAATCAGTTGCAAGCTTTTTCGGAAATCCCCGCCCAATGAAAGATATCATTTATTTGACCAAGAGAGATAGGCATTCATTGAAATATGAAAGCGGAATCCGCATCTAGTCGGAAAACAATCTAGACTAACAGCGAGCTAACCACAAATCGATTTTGTGTAGGACGGGACAGAACTATGAGCAAGAACGAAGAAACCTATCGACTGAAAACTGAGATGGCCGCAGTCTGTCGTGGCAACATTTACAGAATTGACAAGAACAACAAAATAACAAAGACCGCTTCCTGAAACCCTATGCAGGAATTGTGCAAGATTTTCGTGGCACCGACAAGTATCATGAGAAGGATCTGTTTCGTTCGACCCAATAACTACCGTTCCCGGCTGAAGATTTGCAGCACACTACGTCCAGTTCTGAGATTTGTTCGAGTTTCAAGGTAATCATTTCTGCTGCTGCATCTCGACGATCACCAGAAGCCGAGATGCCACTCAGGAGAGCGTGTACGGAACTTAGAAAATAAATCCCAGCATTCAGTATTTTTTGACAGCTGCCGACGAATATACAATACTATACAATACAGCACAACACAATGCAATTTTCTTCTTGTGATGACAGCGAATTATGAAAATATGACAACTGCACTGAAAACTAATCACATAGGTGACTCAAATGAAAAAACCAAACTAAGAAAGGAGACTGATGGACTTGGATTCTAGCTAACGAATTCGGTACAGGTAATGCTTGTGGTCCAGGTGAACATGACAGCTGAAGTCGATGCCGAAATGATTGAACAAACAAAGTGGGATCGTCCAGGTGTAGACGGCCGTTATTTTTCTAACCGACGTATGATTTGCATGTTCCAGAAGAAGATAAGTCAACTTCCTAGACTTCGTGGATCCCGACCAATGAAGTGTGGCAACATAAGCTCTCCAAAGTTTCGCAAACCGGTTACGGTGAAAAGCACTATTCCCATGCTGAATCCATACTTCACCTCGACTTTTTAGACGAACACAATCAGTCGACCAGTCACCATTATGAACAGATTGAGATTGTGAAGATATGCGCCACGCATGCTCCCGTATCGATATCTTCAAAATAAACTGCTCTCCGAGGCAGGAAATGGTAGAAACATGGGTCAGGGTGATCAATCTATTACCTGGAGCAACGGTATAGAAACGACTCCGAGTAAGTCTAGTTAATGGTTGATGGTTCCACAAACTGAACTGGACCGAACTCACAGAGGACTCAGGAGCTCATTTGGTACTCATTACAATGAGTTGACCTTCAGATTTTGACACCTTCGCTTCAAGTGTCAGAAGCCTACTTCCCATTAAACGGGCTGCACAGACTTAATTGCATAGAGAATTGAAGCCAGTTTCTATATATCAATGGATTATTCGACAGAGTCCAATTTGGGCACCAGACGGCAACTGTGATTAGAAGAGTGTTGTGTGTAATTAATACAATACACCATCACGATAAATTACAAAATACTACTGAAGCACAGAAATAATTGACGAGGCGAAAACATGATAACTCACCTGAGACATTGTGACCTCAAGCCAATCCCGAAGTTAATGGATGCAGTTACCGGAGTTTCCGAGAACCAAGAAGTTCACCGACCCGGTCGAAGTTTCATCGATCACAGATTCTTTGCAGATGTTGAAATACCGGTACAATTTCCATACAGAAATATCCCCCGTGTTACTGAAGAGGCTACCATGGCAATTCACTGATTTTACCTGATTTCTGAATGGGCATAGCCGAAGCCAACCTTACACTTACGACGATCCTTTACTCGAGTTCACCAAGGGAAGCAACGTTCATTCGAGCCGTCTCACCTCATTCTTTATTCTCAACTTAAAGACGAACAGTGGGTTCCGATGGAAAACCTTAGATATAGAGATGGAGGATAGAAGAACCGATACAGATTGCTTGGAAACTAAAAAATATTTTCTTCTATTTCCGCTATTATCCTCAACGTTCTCCTATTCAACCATGGCATCTGAGCTCGGTAATAGGACTGCATACGTTCCATCGTCAACCATCACAACGAGATTATATCTTGATGTGGTGTGACGGCTTGCCTGCCTTCATGACCCAACGAGCTATGCACGATGGCTTATCCCAAGCCAAANGATGCCGAAATGATTGAACAAACAAAGTGGGATCGTCCAGGTGTAGACGGCCGTTATTTTTCTAACCGACGTATGATTTGCATGTTCCAGAAGAAGATAAGTCAACTTCCTAGACTTCGTGGATCCCGACCAATGAAGTGTGGCAACATAAGCTCTCCAAAGTTTCGCAAACCGGTTACGGTGAAAAGCACTATTCCCATGCTGAATCCATACTTCACCTCGACTTTTTAGACGAACACAATCAGTCGACCAGTCACCATTATGAACAGATTGAGATTGTGAAGATATGCGCCACGCATGCTCCCGTATCGATATCTTCAAAATAAACTGCTCTCCGAGGCAGGAAATGGTAGAAACATGGGTCAGGGTGATCAATCTATTACCTGGAGCAACGGTATAGAAACGACTCCGAGTAAGTCTAGTTAATGGTTGATGGTTCCACAAACTGAACTGGACCGAACTCACAGAGGACTCAGGAGTTCATTTGGTACTCATTACAATAAGTTGACCTTCAGATTTTGACACCTTTGTTTCAAGTGTCAAAAGCCTACTTCGCATTAAACGGGCTGCACAGACTTAATTGCATAGAGAATTGAAGCCAGTTTCTATGTATCAATGCATTATCCGACAGAGTCCAATTTGGGCACCAGTCGGCAACTGTGATTAGAAGAGTGTTGTGTGTAATTAATACAATACACCATCACGATAAATTACAAAATACTACTGAAGCACAGAAATAATTGACGAGACGAAAACATGAATACTCACCTGAAACATTTTGTCCTCAAGCCAAGCCCGAAGTCGATGGATGCAGTTGCCGCGGTTTTCGACGTCTGTGACATCCCCGGGATGCTGATGGAAATTATCCGATTGTGAATCATTCAATCGACTCATCTCAGCTGGAGTGGTGTATCGAGATCCATAGACGTGGTAGATGATCTCATAAGTGGCAAAGATGAGGACCGATCCGACAAAAATCACAATGCTCGAGAATACCCACACGTCAAGACCTGCGACCAGGAATTGTGTTCATCCATTTTGGCCAATTTGAATATTAAACAATAAGATTTCACTAACAACGGCAGTCTATCAATAAAATGTACTTGGTCAGATAAAATTAACAACAAAAATGCTCGTAGCATTAACAGACTTTGGGTGATTTATCCGAAAATGTAAGTCTACATGCTTAGGATTTTTGAGGTTCGTTAGAATAAACAGGTTATACTCACCTACGGGAACTACTATCATCCAAGCACAAACAACAATTCCCAGAGAGTGCACCTAGTCCCGATAAGGATACCCTTCCCTTTGTGATCTTGTAGCAGTAAAGTGAAAGGAGGCCGATCTAAGATTCAAGATGCGTGATGTCGACAACCCTTCTGAATATTCATTGAAGATTGAATGTACAGTGTCAGTTAAATTGACTATACTAAATAGCCCAAAAAATGGCAGTTGAGAAAAGAAGTGCCAAGACTGTTGATGCTCAAGTACCGGTGTTCTGGCAATAGAGATATTACACCAAAAGCGCCTCAGGTTAAAGCATCTGGGACATGTTCTGCATACGCATGGATAGACTCCCTCCATGTACCTTTCCCGAGATGGGGAGTTGCCGGAGGATGCATCGAGATGGTCAATCCATGACATTACGCATGGACGAAAAGCTTAACGAGTGTACTGTCTTCACCATAAAGAGTTGAAATTAAGGGGTTGGGAATCACATGGTTTCCTTTAATAGATGGCTGGGAACGTCCAGAGATAACGGAGTATTCAATAAACGGAGTTCGCAAAGCCAATAATTCATTTACGTAACAGCTCAAAGCCGCAGTCAGTGGCTTTTTTGTATCTAGCATCTTCTGGACTACATTTTTAGCGGAGATGATATGACCCCGAAAAATTCCGACTGATCTGCCAAGCTTATAAGGAACAGAATTCTTCACTCGGAATAAGTCGGCGGTATCGCTACGCTGACTAACAGTGAAAAGACAATTCATTTTTTCCACATTCACTAATATGGTACGACACTGCAGAAGTTGCAGTAAAGGGACCGCAGCTCGTTGAGACATCGAGTGGAGAAGCAGACCAGTGGGGGGGAGATTAAAACTGGCGATTTTCACAAAGGTTCAGCGATGTACATAAAAAGATGACGGATACCACTGAGAAATTCACGGAGAAACTAGCACGGTGTGGGCGGCGAAATTCGGTATGCGAAGTCGTGTGCGATAGGAATGGAGAGCTCATCCATGGAAGACAGGAAAGACTGGACCGTTGGGCAGAGCATTTCAAGGATCAGTTTAGCTGACCATACGCTATCCTATTTAGTCCGACGTCTGGAGCTGTGAATCCTTGGGAGGTGTCACTTGATCCCCCAACGAAAGTGGAAGTGCAGTCGAATATTCGACTTCTGACGAAGGGAAGAGCAGCCGGTCCCGACGACCTTTCCCCCAGTTCTTTTCAAACTGGGTGGTGAAGCTCTGATAAATTAAGTAGCCTCCTTGATTCGTGATATTCGGAAATAGGAACGTATTCCGTTATCGTGGGATGAGCCACTGATTGTACTCATCTGCATGAAGGGTAAACAGAGTGAATGCAGCAATCATCGTAGCATTAATTTATTTCCGATAGTTACTAACGTGTTAGCTTCGATTATGCTGCGTCGTTTGACACCTATTCATGGGAACAACATCCATGGACAGCAGACCAGATTTCTTCAAGGTCGAAAATGCATCGACCAGATATTCACTCTTCGCAAAATACTAAAAACGCGCTACACACATCGCCGCTTTAGGATCAAAGTCTTTTTCGACTTTAAAGGGCTGTTCGACTCAGTGGATCGAAAAGGTTTAATCATTAATCCCCATCGGAAGGGTATGCCAGCGAAGTTCGTAAACCTATTGCGAAAATTATACTCGCATACCGATGGTCACGTTAGGGTATACAGTGAACTATCAAGTTCATTCGAAACGACTAGTGGCGTTCGACAACGGCGTCACATTTCTCCATTCTTGTTCAACTTCGTCATGAACGAGGTGATGATGGAACATGCTTTGGGAAGTCCCCAAGATGTACCAATCGAACTGGGAAGTGGAGGGAAGCTGTGTGATCTAGATTACGCAGAGGACGTCGAGTCCGCGGACCATGCACAACGCGCAATAGACAGGCTCTCGACTTCGGTCGATCGGTTTAGCATGAGCTTTGCACCTTCAAATTGCGAAGTGCTGTTGCAGGACTGGGCGACAGCAGCGCCGAACTTAATGCTGAGCGGAGAGGAACTAATGAGTGTGGACCATTCCACCTACCTTTGTAGCTGCGCGTCCAACGACGGTAGCTCGGGAGTGGAGGTGAATACGCACATACCGAAGGCCCGAGCAGCTTACGCTTGACTGAAGCACTTGTGGCGTTGGCCTGGTATTTCACCGAAGTTGAAAGGTCGTGTGTCATGTGCTGCATTGGGTTCAATTCTGTTGTACGGTTGCGAGACATGGAGTATGCGTGTGGGCGATGTTCGTCGGTTAGAGGTTTTTGACCAAGATCATGTCTACGTTGTATAGCCAGGATTGGATGGAGTGACCGAGTGAGTAATACTCAGGTCAGGAATCTAGTATTGGGTGTCACTCCTGAGAATAGGTTGTTTCATCGTATGAAACTTAGTAGACTACACTGGTTGGGTCACGTGTTGCGTATGACGAACACTCGTCTACCCTATCGTGCTCTATTTTGTGTTCCTCCCAAAGAATGGAGGAAGCCACGTAAAGGCCAACAGATGACGTGGCAGCGTGGGATGAGAAACTGTACAGCGAATGTAGGTAAATCAGGTGTCCCACGTCTTTATGACTGGTGTCCCAAAGACCCGTCAACTAGTTGGCTGGAGATACTGAAGGATATGGCAGTGAACCGTGAACAGTGGCAACCGTGTTGTCATTTTCTGTCGAATCAGAATGATTGAAAACACGTGCGTTTGTACAGTTAGACTCTGTTTCGTGTGTTGGCTGCAGCAGCATCTTATCTTTTTCCGTCTGTGTAGGTCCACTCCCTGTTCCCCTTGGATATTCACTCTTTTTTATAGGAACGTGTAACTTTGAGGAAATGGCGGCAGTCAATGAGGCTTGTGTTGCTGTTTAACGCTGAACGATGGTCGTCATTATCACCATTAACCGTGGTAATTTCATCAGTGTTATGGTCACATAGCGAGTTCATGACTGCCTTTGTCCGCTTGTATAGGTCAGCTGCAGTCTTGATTTAGTGCTTATTTTTTGCCTTGTGTAGCACTAGTAGGATAGAGATGCTGACCAATTAATTTGTGCACCGCCGTCTACCGTTGGCACAGGACTGGTTGAATCACTGCCCGTCTTTACTGATGCGCGCTAAATGGTTCCTCAAGTGCATCGTTCATGTCGATCGATCTTTCCGAATAATATCAGGCACTGGGAACTTTAATCGTATGCTTTGTTCTGCCATGGGAGACGATCCTCTTTTCAAAGTTGGACTTGTGATCCTCTCAGTCTTCAAGGGTCGAGATTAGGGAAAGCAGATAGTCAATCGGTGCTTACGAAGCGTTAACCATAGACTGTTATCATGTTCTGTCTACACTGTGAGTTTGATTTTTAATGACATGCCTGACGACTGAATCTTCTGGAAGGGACATGCACCATGGCCACTGGGGTCCATTACATGAAAGGGCTGGGAATCATAACCCTTAAAATTGAAATCAGGTTTGGTAACGAGCATGGCGAAAGCAAATTACCATCTACCATCCAAGTAAGCGGTGGATCTGAGATTAGAACCTTTGGTCCTCTTCGAAGTGAAAGATGCTTAATCCGCTTGTCCAGCGCTTCATTCAGTGCAGTGAAAGTCCGTTAAGGCTCGGATCACTTGAGGGCTACAAAGGTATTCCGTACATAATGTGATCACAGCTTCCGTTTGGCGTCCGGGAGGACGCATTCCTCCAGTTTTTGCAGTACCGCTTCTGGTAAACCTACTGAGTTGTATTTCACATACAGAATGCGCCCTCGAAATTGAATCGTGCTTTTAAGCAGAATCCTGCTGAGCTGGATTTACCACTTAATCCTGGTTGTTAATCCCATTAGTGTTCTCGTAGTTCCTGTATTGTTTGTCTTTGCCAAAGCTGATGATAGCAAAATGAAAATAGATACCAAACCGAAGGAAGTCATGACTTAAAAATATTTGCTTTGTTTCTTGAAATTTTACTACGAATCGTCAAGCATTATATATATATATATATATATATATATATATATT
>LUCM01004196.1:97712-111903 GCA_008360955.1 Fasciolopsis buskii
ATTTAAAATAACATCAGTTTCGAAATACTCGGAAGTCTAAATTTCTTTGGAAAAATAACAACAGAGCTAAAATCTGCGGCACCAAAATCCCTAGAATGGTTACCGCCCATAACAATCGTGTTGTCGAATTTGAATGAATGAGCACACGTTTCAGGACCAAATGATGTAAGGAGTGTATCGAAAAATCGATGCGCTATGTATTGCTTTTAATTGTGAATCATATAATGTTAATAACACAGCGTTATTGGTAGATGTAATGCGCCGACGTTTCGACTACCGTGGGTAGTCTATCTCAAGGCAAGCTTTACAATCAAATGAAACAACGCTGTTACTAACATTATATCATTCACAATTAGAGCACACGTTTCGTTGTACAATTACACTGTTTTCCGTGTGTTGGGCATTGCGGCATTGTTATTCTTTTTCTACTCCTGTAAATCCACTTCTTGTCCATCTTGTGTATCCTTTCCTTCTTTTGCAACGTGTAACAAAGTGATAGAAAATTAATGTCTAGTTGGGCTAGCATTGCTGTTTTACGCTAAACAAGGATGTTGATGCTGGCGATGATAAACTTAGTCGACTGCCGTTTTCAGAGCAACAATGACAGATATCTTGGGCTTACGGAAGGTGTATTCGCGCTCTAAGGCTGGTTTTGTAGACGATGTAAATGACACAACCCCGGCATGTTTCTGGATGATAAGTCCCGCGCCAGCACTAGACAATTGACAGGGAATATTGCCCAACTGCAATGCTCACCAAACTAGTTCCTGATGTTCTCACAGCAGCATTTGTCAGCTTTATTGTAAATCAATACAATTGCCGATCTACACGTCCTTAGAAACTGCCATCCTTCTCAGGTCCACCCCAGAGCTTTCGCCAATCTCATTGTCAAAGCGTCTCTACCATGCTTTAAGAAGACGGGGATAACTTATCTGGGCCAATGGTCTTATTCCCTTTGGTTGACCTGTCTCCGAAATGACCTCCATTTCTCATCAGGGACTGGTGTCTACCTGCATTGGTCCACACGCAGACACAAGTGAAAGACTCACTACGGAAGTGGCCCAACTGAACTGCTAAATAGAACATTGTGACCGACGCCCCGGAAGTTGAATCAGTGAGCCGTCGAATTCCTTGGTCACCTACCTCACACTAGATTCTTGTAAATCAGTTCTAATCAGTCGGTAAAGACCGCAACAATTACTGCTAGCCGGAGTTTCGATTTCCCCACATTTATCCGTCTACCACTGCCCATTGCTCATTTCACAGGTCTCTGGTCCGCTGACTTTCCCGGTATTTATGCATCACACTGTTTGTAGCATCCGGAGACACGGACCCTTGGACATCTAACAGAACAACTGGCATCGTGGATATTTATCGTATATGAGACCACATGACCTGGAGTCCTACGCGACATCTTAATCAGTACGTTACCACTACAACTCCAACTAGACTGAAAACCGCTAGGACCCTAGGACCAATCTGAACAAAGAAGGAGATTCGTAAGGACCGATGGGAATCAGTGACTGAACCGATTTACAAGAAAGGTAGTAGATCCTCACGTCGAAACCACAGAGGAATTAGTTTGTGCATTGCCTTCAGAGCGTTCGCGGACATTATCCTCCATCGATTATCTAGTACTCGCGAAAGGTGCATGCGTGAGAACCAAGCCGGTTTCCGTCCCAGTCGAGGTTGCATTCAACAAATTCTCACTTTGCAACAAACTTAGAACACAGGCACATTTGTCATAGACCAACAATTTCCGCCTTCCTTGATATGAAGGTGGCGCAGTTTATTGGCGTTGTCTCCCATTGAAAGATGTCTCGGAGAAATTCATTCCACTTATCAAATCCGTGTATGCGAACAGGCGAAGCCGAGCTCGTGGTTACGGTGATGCTTCACCCTAGTTCACGACGAGAAGTGGTGTTTGACAGAGTTGTCCACTTTCACCATTTCATTTCAGTTTTATCATAGAGATGATCACGGAGATCGTCTTATCCGCATGCGACAATAGTGGCTTCGAAACATGGTTTCACTGCCGTTATCTTCGCAGCCTCGGTAGAATACGGTGAAAGAATTTTATGAGTAACTCAGAAGTTGTGTCTTAGGTATTGGATTCTATCCTAGGGTTCAGTCTTTAGAACAGGTACAAAATTAGAATGGGTTAAGATATTTTGGGAGTTTTGCCCATTCCCATAGAACGACTACACGTTGTTTACCCAGCCAGATAATGATTGAAAGATGAGTGAAGGTGGTCGGTCGATTACGTGGCAAAAGTCTATGAGAACTTTAACTAGTAAACTGGTTTGTGCAGGTACAATGAGGCTACCGGTTTGAGATGCGCGAGATGCCCAGAAGCGACGGTAGGAGACAATAGGTGATATGGGTTGGTGCCGCAGTCAGTGGTATGTTTGCCTTCTAAACCCTTCTTCCTCCGTATGGTCCTTCCTTCCCTTTTCTGTAGGCTTGCGCTTGCTCTTTCCACCTAGTTGGTGGGCGTTCCTTTTTCCACAACCCAGGGACGCGCCCAACAGCAGGGATCTCTGTCCTGTTTTCTCTTGCGATATTCGGATTACTCGACGCTCTGTTCGTCTGTTCGTTTGTTCACCTAACTTCTTCCTCATTGGGTTCTACCTATTTGTTAATTTCAGCTCCACAGGCCTCGCTCACCGCTTTTCATCAAATCCCACCCAGAGCGACGCCGCATTCAACTGCTTCCCAACCAATCTCGCGGAATCCAGTCGACTTCAGTTTGATTTAATGATCCAAATGGCACTCGTCCTTTCCCTCGCACTATTTTTTGTAGGGCAAATTCATTCACATTGTTTTGTATATGTTCACATGCGCACCTTCGTGTGTTTGCGGATAAAACCGTGCGTGCGTATTTGTAATTTGAATCTATGTTGGTTGTGCTTGTGAATTCGTTTCTTTTGCTTACCGCGTTTTCCAGCTTGATGTGATGTTGATTTTTGTAAACGTTGGTTAAGCGTATACTGAAGAAACGAAAACACGACCTTGCCATGGAACTACTCTTCCCTTGTGCTCCACAAACACTCGTTATTGTTCTTGTTTATTTAGGTACTGCGTGGTGAAATTTTGAGCCTGTTTCTGTTGGCTGCTCATCGAAGTGATTCATTTCTCATTCTTATTTCGTGCTTTTCCATTCTCTTGCATCTTGCCTTCTGATTGTACGAAACACGACGCACAATAACTTACTCGTTATCTGCAACTTACAAACTTCCGTGCCTTAAAACGTTGCCGATGCTCAAATCCTGCAGTGATCAACAGCCCTATTCAGCTACACTGTCTTTTCTTGAATAGGCTGCTGATTATTGCTCAAAACCTCGCTGCCTTCATCGACAACCGTCTGCGTGGCTGTGAAAACTAGGTACTTTTCCTGTTATTTTTTCGAGATTTGTTTTCCCCTTCTTTGTTGTTGTTTGTATGTGCTCAGATATGCACATAAGTCGAATTCGATTTTCAACTACTCTTGTTTGCGAGTTTTTAACAGCAACTCAATGTTTCCATTCTTTTAAGAAATAAACTACACGTCGGTTTTTGGCGTGGAATCGTAACGTAGAAACAGATATCTAATTTACTGCTCAATCGGCTCATCGTCTTAATACAGCATTTGTCCTGGATTGATAGAACTCGTTTCGCTGGTTCGTTTGACCGTGTATTGATGTGGATGTTTTCTGTCTGCTCCGCGCAGATACCCGTTTGCGTCTGAGCTGTTAAATAAAAAGTTTCAATATCTGCGTGCGTTTACACATCTGCTTGATCGGGAGAATCCACGAATATACTGTATCGTTTACCTTCCTATACTTTTACTTCCATTTCAGCATTTAACGTTTTCGTCGTGCACAATGAGTCTGGAGAGATGATCAGATAGTTTGGCAGTGACCAGATCTTCGTCCACCGGTACGCGATCCAAACAAGATGCAGGAGATTTTCCGCGGAGATTAATCCTTAATGGAACTGTGTAGAATGTGGGTCGGGGAAGCATTTGTAGAGCTCAGCAGTTATAACGTCACAGATCTGCGAGATTCTTTGCGGCAAGTTACTCATAGGCGTTTATGTATGGGATATGTCGGCAGACAGACAGTGAAAAGACGTCTGTTCAGCTGTTGACCCGACAATCGTTCTTAGCTCTAGAGACAACAACCAGATCGAGCGAATCCAGGATTTCTGTTTACCATTCAAACACCAAATGTTTATTTAAGTTTTCTTCGATCGATACTCCTTGCTCCTTTGGTTTGTCCACTTATGTACTCCATGCTTTGTATTGGCCTCCTCTCTTAGGTAATGAGTATAGTGGTTTCTTATTCACCACCCCTACAGGCCACATGGTGTCAATCATTTCGGCACACGGATGGAAGAAACTCGACTAATTTGTAATGCTGTGGCTTATCGTTTTAAAATCACTATTTGATTGTACGAAAAAGATTGCAGAAAAGTAGCGTAAGTTCGGCAATGTAGCCTGTGCAGCAAGGACAGAGACGGATGAGACGTGAAGCAAATGTAGTGGCCAATATGAGACTAACGACGAAGATCGGAGGATGAAGATAGTCAAATTGAAGTCTTAGACTGCATTCTAGACAGAAGTGCAGCATAAAAGATGTTAGGTCATCAGGAAAATCGGAACTTGGCACAGTAAGTAAATTTTCAGGGCATCTGGGAGAGTTGTATGGGAGATCACGGATCTGAGTGGCCTCAATATCTTGAGGTCAACTACTATGGTACGGACTAAAACGTGGCCACATCGTCCTCCTTTGTCGTAGAACCTAATGAACTGCTGAGAAGATCGTTGGCATAAATGGTGAGAAGAGAATACAACTGGGTGTTTTGAGTCTATAAATAAACCATGCTAGCAAATAACGTGTATTCAAAGAGTAGTTTTCACTTGAGAGTGGCTTCTGAATGAAATCAGGTTCTTAAGACTAATCAATGAGAGTTATTTCAACGGACTTGGTGGTCTTATTTGATTGTTTGCGGGTGTAACGCGCTAACTATAACACCGCGTCAACAATGACCTCTCGGGGTCTGGGAAAGATTCGGTGGAATCACCGCGGATTTTGACAAGTGCATTTCAAATAAGGTTGAAATAAGGACAATGGAAATGATTCGCTCGGAAAGATTTTATCTTCCCGAGAGTAAAGGCAATTATTGTTGCCCTCCAGCAAGTGGGAAAGGACAGGTGATATGGGTATTTATTTTATGGCTGTGATTTCACAACGAGCGTGTGCACGGTGTTTTAGAGCGTACGGGTATCTTCGGTATGGCGAAGCCGTTCAAAAGCCTCATCCTTTTGCACACATCTACTCGAAATTCCCTTTGCAGTTGACCCCATCCCATCTATTGATAGAGAAAACAAAGTTGCCCGTAGTGAGCACTTATTTATTTGTTGATGTGGGTTTAATTTGGAGTTGCCGAGTGCGCGCAGCCTCGGTTACCAAGGTTACGTCACCTAAGCAAAATAGGAAGACCTGTGGGGATGTACAGGTAACTCACTTAGACTGGAAGACTTGAGACTTCACCTTGGACTACGGTCACAGATTAGCTGGGTCATTTAGTTAACGGTCTTTATGTACCCATCGTGACATTCCAGATTGTGCCTCAGTAAACAGAACAAGTGTATTTCTCTAGCGGTTGAAAGGTTTTGCTTTAACTAGGGCGTAATGCTAAATGTTCACAAGCAGCGGAATTGCCAGCACGGTGAAATTCCGCTCAGTATTGTTGTGAACCTTGAACTCATGGTCAATCCATTGCTCTTCGCTAATCCATCTTATTGTTTCCTTGGCGGAGAAAATATGGGCTAATGATAGTAACGTTCTAGGGTAGACTATGGCAATGAAATAGTAACCACTAAAGAAAAGCGATTTCTTCCAACGAATCTCCAATGCTTTGGAATAAATAAGACCATTTTTATGCAGTTTCACGAGAAAACTTCCAGCAGTCCTCATGTTAGAGGCGCAAAATTACCTAATTAAAACAATTTTGTTTCATGCACCAAGCAAAAATCTTCGCCTCTAGCACGACAGGAACAAATTACTAATCCTTCCTGGAGTGAAGGGCAAGCATGTAACGGCTCGAAGGTTAACTAAATTTTCGCATGTGTCGATCAGTCAACAAGAGAGTGCGTGCGCTGATTGCACTTATGAATTCACATCTTCATTTTGACGATCGGTTAATTTGGCTGACGGGTACACATGCTAGGACTAAAGCGGGGTAGATTTGTCGATCGGGCTATATTCGCTTGTTTGTTATATAACCAACAGGATGTTAGTTTTCCTCTCGCTCGACAGTACGGCTTGAAGATAGCACATTCAATCACTTCTGTCAGTTGAAGTCAAAGCAGCTAACCAATGTGAAACTACTGGTAGTTGTTGAAAGAGGACATTTTTGCTGGTCAATTCGAAAGCTGATAACTGTGCGGCGTTATGCTTCACATCTTGGATTAGTCAAGATTTACTAGCATTTGGGGAACAAAGTTAGCGCTCATTCGAGGTATTCTTCATGCAACGTCAGGTCCTGACTCAGCATTAAGGAATCATGAAATTGCTACAGTTATTTCACCCTTGATGGCACTCATCTAAAGTCCATATTCACAGATCCAGAACTGGGATGAATGATTGTAGGTCGAACGCTTTAGCCATCAAGCCAACCGGGGAGGCTCAACGGTTTATCGGACACCAACATCTCTTGATATAGCGCCATTAGCTGACCTGGTAAGCACAGGTCTATGGCTTGCAAAATTCCGGGGGATGGAATAGCTGTATAGTGGTGTAATGCATTCCATTCGCTGGCTCTTCACTGGTGTCATCCTATTGTCTCCACACTGGCTATATTATGTGATTAACCACTTCGCGAAAGCATTCCACATTATAAGTCAAGAATGGATTTGTGCTTGTTTCATCCATCTGAGTCTTTGATGGGGTCCGGATCGATAATCTTTAGTTAGCAATAGGATCTCGTGCGAAAAACCTGGATTTCGTGGTGTATTCGTGAATGAGGTGGCATTGGTAATAATTTTGGTCATAACGATACCTGTTCCATTGATATCTGGCTAAGAACAGCCCTGCCTGACAGCTAAATTCATTTTTGATCGCTATCACCGAGGTTTGTGCTGCTGTCTTTTCATTCAAGCAGGAGAAAGAAAATAGATACTTTATTTAAGAACATCTGCGTGAATTCAACAGGAATTGTCCACGTGAAAAGTCTTACTTTATTTCTCACCCTATATAAAGGAGACCCAGGGGCTGTTATTTTTCAAGAGGCAACAGCTTGGTACTCATTTGCGGTGGTTGGTGTGTTTGAGCAGTTCATGGGCTAATTACCTTGTTTTGTGTAGCAGCTCTGTCCAGTCATGACCTTCACTACCATCCGTTGTAGGAAGTAATTCCAGATTTATGCAGTAGAAGATTTGTGCTGTTCGCACCCCAGGTCGCTTGTCAGTTCTGATTGCTGATCCTGGCCGTTTCAGATCATGTTACCTGGACTAGTGATGAAACTTTTCCGATCTAAAAGCAAACCCCAGCGACTAAATCCCTATGAAAACTTATACGATTCTTTGTCTAACGAGATAATACAAAGAACAAAACTTTTGTTGCTCACCTCATTAGAGACTGTTGAGTAAAACTGACCGAACCATTCCAGAGACCTGGTACTGTTTGACTGATCAGCGAATGACACTTTTTGTTCAAGTCATTTAGTCGATTGTAGTCCATCAGGTCACATCCGGTAAAACCATCGGATAACCAGCTGTTAACTATGATACGTTCTGATCGGTCCCACTTTGAACGTTGTTTTCATCGCGATTTTTGTGGTTCGATATCACATTGAGGTCAACCAACAAAATTATTGCACGTGAAAACTTGATCAATATTGCTTTAATTAATATGCACACAAATACCCCCTACTAGATGTAAACCAGTGCAATACCGCGTTTTTACCGACAAAAAGGAAGAGTTTGGTTTATTTAAATTCCTGTCTGCATGCACCAGAAGCAATGTTTTTTTGCTATAAGTAGTACTGTATATGATTTCGAGAAAAACCCTGGAATCACATGGCCGACTTTGTTGTTCGTGTCACTTGTCGGATGAATCTGGCACATTCCATTGCTTCTACCCCGAGGATTTGTAAACTCTTTCTGAAGGTTTTCTTTGAATAACCCCCGAAAACATTACACGAGGCACTACAACATTTAATTCCCGGTAAAAATGATTCCCAGATAAATCCTCATAAGAAATGTCACACTCCACTGCCGATCTTTTGACTCTCGTTAACAGTGGAGTGTGATATTTCTTATGAGGATTTATCTGGGAATCATTTTTACCGGGAATTAAATGTTGTAGTGCCTCGTGTAATGTTTTCGGGGGTTATTCAAAGAAAACCTTCAGAAAGAGTTCACAAATCCTCGGGGTAGAAGCAATGGAATGTGCCAGATTCATCCGACAAGTGACACGAACAACAAAGTCGGCCATGTGATTCCAGGGTTTTTCTCGAAATCATATACAGTACTACTTATAGCAAAAAAACATTGCTTCTGGTGCATGCAGACAGGAATTTAAATAAACCAAACTCTTCCTTTTTGTCGGTAAAAACGCGGTATTGCACTGGTTTACATCTAGTAGGGGGTATTTGTGTGCATATTAATTAAAGCAATATTGATCAAGTTTTCACGTGCAATAATTTTGTTGGTTGACCTCAATGTGATATCGAACCACAAAAATCGCGATGAAAACAACGTTCAAAGTGGGACCGATCAGAACGTATCATAGTTAACAGCTGGTTATCCGATGGTTTTACCGGATGTGACCTGATGGACTACAATCGACTAAATGACTTGAACAAAAAGTGTCATTCGCTGATCAGTCAAACAGTACCAGGTCTCTGGAATGGTTCGGTCAGTTTTACTCAACAGTCTCTAATGAGGTGAGCAACAAAAGTTTTGTTCTTTGTATTATCTCGTTAGACAAAGAATCGTATAAGTTTTCATAGGGATTTAGTCGCTGGGGTTTGCTTTTAGATCGGAAAAGTTTCATCACTAGTCCAGGTAACATGATCTGAAACGGCCAGGATCAGCAATCAGAACTGACAAGCGACCTGGGGTGCGAACAGCACAAATCTTCTACTGCATAAATCTGGAATTACTTCCTACAACGGATGGTAGTGAAGGTCATGACTGGACAGAGCTGCTACACAAAACAAGGTAATTAGCCCATGAACTGCTCAAACACACCAACCACCGCAAATGAGTACCAAGCTGTTGCCTCTTGAAAAATAACAGCCCCTGGGTCTCCTTTATATAGGGTGAGAAATAAAGTAAGACTTTTCACGTGGACAATTCCTGTTGAATTCACGCAGATGTTCTTAAATAAAGTATCTATTTTCTTTCTCCTGCTTGAATGAAAAGACAGCAGCACAAACCTCGGTGATAGCGATCAAAAATGAATTTAGCTGTCAGGCAGGGCTGTTCTTAGCCAGATATCAATGGAACAGGTATCGTTATGACCAAAATTATTACCAATGCCACCTCATTCACGAATACACCACGAAATCCAGGTTTTTCGCACGAGATCCTATTGCTAACTAAAGATTATCGATCCGGACCCCATCAAAGACTCAGATGGATGAAACAAGCACAAATCCATTCTTGACTTATAATGTGGAATGCTTTCGCGAAGTGGTTAATCACATAATATAGCCAGTGTGGAGACAATAGGATGACACCAGTGAAGAGCCAGCGAATGGAATGCATTACACCACTATACAGCTATTCCATCCCCCGGAATTTTGCAAGCCATAGACCTGTGCTTACCAGGTCAGCTAATGGCGCTATATCAAGAGATGTTGGTGTCCGATAAACCGTTGAGCCTCCCCGGTTGGCTTGATGGCTAAAGCGTTCGACCTACAATCATTCATCCCAGTTCTGGATCTGTGAATATGGACTTTAGATGAGTGCCATCAAGGGTGAAATAACTGTAGCAATTTCATGATTCCTTAATGCTGAGTCAGGACCTGACGTTGCATGAAGAATACCTCGAATGAGCGCTAACTTTGTTCCCCAAATGCTAGTAAATCTTGACTAATCCAAGATGTGAAGCATAACGCCGCACAGTTATCAGCTTTCGAATTGACCAGCAAAAATGTCCTCTTTCAACAACTACCAGTAGTTTCACATTGGTTAGCTGCTTTGACTTCAACTGACAGAAGTGATTGAATGTGCTATCTTCAAGCCGTACTGTCGAGCGAGAGGAAAACTAACATCCTGTTGGTTATATAACAAACAAGCGAATATAGCCCGATCGACAAATCTACCCCGCTTTAGTCCTAGCATGTGTACCCGTCAGCCAAATTAACCGATCGTCAAAATGAAGATGTGAATTCATAAGTGCAATCAGCGCACGCACTCTCTTGTTGACTGATCGACACATGCGAAAATTTAGTTAACCTTCGAGCCGTTACATGCTTGCCCTTCACTCCAGGAAGGATTAGTAATTTGTTCCTGTCGTGCTAGAGGCGAAGATTTTTGCTTGGTGCATGAAACAAAATTGTTTTAATTAGGTAATTTTGCGCCTCTAACATGAGGACTGCTGGAAGTTTTCTCGTGAAACTGCATAAAAATGGTCTTATTTATTCCAAAGCATTGGAGATTCGTTGGAAGAAATCGCTTTTCTTTAGTGGTTACTATTTCATTGCCATAGTCTACCCTAGAACGTTACTATCATTAGCCCATATTTTCTCCGCCAAGGAAACAATAAGATGGATTAGCGAAGAGCAATGGATTGACCATGAGTTCAAGGTTCACAACAATACTGAGCGGAATTTCACCGTGCTGGCAATTCCGCTGCTTGTGAACATTTAGCATTACGCCCTAGTTAAAGCAAAACCTTTCAACCGCTAGAGAAATACACTTGTTCTGTTTACTGAGGCACAATCTGGAATGTCACGATGGGTACATAAAGACCGTTAACTAAATGACCCAGCTAATCTGTGACCGTAGTCCAAGGTGAAGTCTCAAGTCTTCCAGTCTAAGTGAGTTACCTGTACATCCCCACAGGTCTTCCTATTTTGCTTAGGTGACGTAACCTTGGTAACCGAGGCTGCGCGCACTCGGCAACTCCAAATTAAACCCACATCAACAAATAAATAAGTGCTCACTACGGGCAACTTTGTTTTCTCTATCAATAGATGGGATGGGGTCAACTGCAAAGGGAATTTCGAGTAGATGTGTGCAAAAGGATGAGGCTTTTGAACGGCTTCGCCATACCGAAGATACCCGTACGCTCTAAAACACCGTGCACACGCTCGTTGTGAAATCACAGCCATAAAATAAATACCCATATCACCTGCCCTTTCCCACTTGCTGGAGGGCAACAATAATTGCCTTTACTCTCGGGAAGATAAAATCTTTCCGAGCGAATCATTTCCATTGTCCTTATTTCAACCTTATTTGAAATGCACTTGTCAAAATCCGCGGTGATTCCACCGAATCTTTCCCAGACCCCGAGAGGTCATTGTTGACGCGGTGTTATAGTTAGCGCGTTACACCCGCAAACAATCAAATAAGACCACCAAGTCCGTTGAAATAACTCTCATTGATTAGTCTTAAGAACCTGATTTCATTCAGAAGCCACTCTCAAGTGAAAACTACTCTTTGAATACACGTTATTTGCTAGCATGGTTTATTTATAGACTCAAAACACCCAGTTGTATTCTCTTCTCACCATTTATGCCAACGATCTTCTCAGCAGTTCATTAGGTTCTACGACAAAGGAGGACGATGTGGCCACGTTTTAGTCCGTACCATAGTAGTTGACCTCAAGATATTGAGGCCACTCAGATCCGTGATCTCCCATACAACTCTCCCAGATGCCCTGAAAATTTACTTACTGTGCCAAGTTCCGATTTTCCTGATGACCTAACATCTTTTATGCTGCACTTCTGTCTAGAATGCAGTCTAAGACTTCAATTTGACTATCTTCATCCTCCGATCTTCGTCGTTAGTCTCATATTGGCCACTACATTTGCTTCACGTCTCATCCGTCTCTGTCCTTGCTGCACAGGCTACATTGCCGAACTTACGCTACTTTTCTGCAATCTTTTTCGTACAATCAAATAGTGATTTTAAAACGATAAGCCACAGCATTACAAATTAGTCGAGTTTCTTCCATCCGTGTGCCGAAATGATTGACACCATGTGGCCTGTAGGGGTGGTGAATAAGAAACCACTATACTCATTACCTAAGAGAGGAGGCCAATACAAAGCATGGAGTACATAAGTGGACAAACCAAAGGAGCAAGGAGTATCGATCGAAGAAAACTTAAATAAACATTTGGTGTTTGAATGGTAAACAGAAATCCTGGATTCGCTCGATCTGGTTGTTGTCTCTAGAGCTAAGAACGATTGTCGGGTCAACAGCTGAACAGACGTCTTTTCACTGTCTGTCTGCCGACATATCCCATACATAAACGCCTATGAGTAACTTGCCGCAAAGAATCTCGCAGATCTGTGACGTTATAACTGCTGAGCTCTACAAATGCTTCCCCGACCCACATTCTACACAGTTCCATTAAGGATTAATCTCCGCGGAAAATCTCCTGCATCTTGTTTGGATCGCGTACCGGTGGACGAAGATCTGGTCACTGCCAAACTATCTGATCATCTCTCCAGACTCATTGTGCACGACGAAAACGTTAAATGCTGAAATGGAAGTAAAAGTATAGGAAGGTAAACGATACAGTATATTCGTGGATTCTCCCGATCAAGCAGATGTGTAAACGCACGCAGATATTGAAACTTTTTATTTAACAGCTCAGACGCAAACGGGTATCTGCGCGGAGCAGACAGAAAACATCCACATCAATACACGGTCAAACGAACCAGCGAAACGAGTTCTATCAATCCAGGACAAATGCTGTATTAAGACGATGAGCCGATTGAGCAGTAAATTAGATATCTGTTTCTACGTTACGATTCCACGCCAAAAACCGACGTGTAGTTTATTTCTTAAAAGAATGGAAACATTGAGTTGCTGTTAAAAACTCGCAAACAAGAGTAGTTGAAAATCGAATTCGACTTATGTGCATATCTGAGCACATACAAACAACAACAAAGAAGGGGAAAACAAATCTCGAAAAAATAACAGGAAAAGTACCTAGTTTTCACAGCCACGCAGACGGTTGTCGATGAAGGCAGCGAGGTTTTGAGCAATAATCAGCAGCCTATTCAAGAAAAGACAGTGTAGCTGAATAGGGCTGTTGATCACTGCAGGATTTGAGCATCGGCAACGTTTTAAGGCACGGAAGTTTGTAAGTTGCAGATAACGAGTAAGTTATTGTGCGTCGTGTTTCGTACAATCAGAAGGCAAGATGCAAGAGAATGGAAAAGCACGAAATAAGAATGAGAAATGAATCACTTCGATGAGCAGCCAACAGAAACAGGCTCAAAATTTCACCACGCAGTACCTAAATAAACAAGAACAATAACGAGTGTTTGTGGAGCACAAGGGAAGAGTAGTTCCATGGCAAGGTCGTGTTTTCGTTTCTTCAGTATACGCTTAACCAACGTTTACAAAAATCAACATCACATCAAGCTGGAAAACGCGGTAAGCAAAAGAAACGAATTCACAAGCACAACCAACATAGATTCAAATTACAAATACGCACGCACGGTTTTATCCGCAAACACACGAAGGTGCGCATGTGAACATATACAAAACAATGTGAATGAATTTGCCCCACAAAAAATAGTGCGAGGGAAAGGACGAGTGCCATTTGGATCATTAAATCAAACTGAAGTCGACTGGATTCCGCGAGATTGGTTGGGAAGCAGTTGAATGCGGCGTCGCTCTGGGTGGGATTTGATGAAAAGCGGTGAGCGAGGCCTGTGGAGCTGAAATTAACAAATAGGTAGAACCCAATGAGGAAGAAGTTAGGTGAACAAACGAACAGACGAACAGAGCGTCGAGTAATCCGAATATCGCAAGAGAAAACAGGACAGAGATCCCTGCTGTTGGGCGCGTCCCTGGGTTGTGGAAAAAGGAACGCCCACCAACTAGGTGGAAAGAGCAAGCGCAAGCCTACAGAAAAGGGAAGGAAGGACCATACGGAGGAAGAAGGGTTTAGAAGGCAAACATACCACTGACTGCGGCACCAACCCATATCACCTATTGTCTCCTACCGTCGCTTC
>LUCM01004197.1:2612-17046 GCA_008360955.1 Fasciolopsis buskii
TGTCCCTGTTCTCTTGCATCCACCCTCAGATACAATCCAGATCTCATCAAACTCGCTTCCGCCGGCTGATGCACCTCTTTGTCCTTGATACCCTTTCAAACTAGCCACATTAAATGTCCGAACACTGCTGCATTTAGGTCAACAAGGGCGTTTAGCAATGGATGTACGCTGTACCCAGTATACTCAAGACTACAGCTATGCTATCCGACTGACGTCCTCATCTAGTCCTTCTGTAAAGTTTCATCTGTGTCATTCTGGGGGGCCCTGAGACTGCGGTTTCTAGTGTTACGGTCGTTGATATGCCTCTCAGTAACAGTGTTGAGGCTGCACTACTTGACTGTATCCATGTCGACAGCCGGCCATGAGCAGTGAGACTTGGATGTTCATTCAAAGTAAATAACCGTCACACTGATAGATGCAGCTTATTTGTCGTTTCAGCTTATGCAACAAAAGTGCCGGCCAGATGCACTCACGAATACTTTCTATCAAAATCTGCGCAACCTCTTATGTACAGCAAGGTGGAATGACGTCGTGATCTTTGCAGAGGACATGAATGTTCGAGTGGGTCCGCTGTCCCCTAACGAGGCCGTCGTAGGAGGTGCTTTTGATCTCGATTCCTCTCGTTCCAAAAACGGAGAATGGTTGTTAGTTTTGTGCTTAGGCCATCAAAACGAGCTTTAGAAGCTCTGACCGCCACCATGTCTCCTGGTGTCTGCACTCTGTGAGACAGCGATGGACCCAAATCGACCAAGTCACTATTAGCTACAAACGACGGGGCTATCTACGAGACTATGGGCCTTGCCGGATCACCTCCCTCGATTCCGATCATGCCTTAGCGTGCATTAAGCTACCCTTGCGCTTTGGTGGGCGCTCAAAATGCATGTTGCAGCGTCTGTTAGATTACGGCAAGGCATCTGGTGCGACTCGCCTATCAATCTTTTGGAGTGCACCGGCTTAAACTAGGATTTTTTCCGCCAGAGAACAACAATCTGCACTGACTTCTTCATAAGAATACCTTGCAATTTGCTAATTTAGCTAGTTGGGGCCTGAATCGTCGCACTGTGGTTCCCTGTTTCTGTTGATTCTCCGGGTCTTCTGGACGCACGCCAGTTCATCCCCCATGATGGCGAGTATAATGAAGCACGATTTGTAACAAAACGTGAACTCCAAACAAGCTTGCCTAGTGCCCGCGAGATCTGGTGGTCCCAAAGAACTTTGCAGCTGAGAACATGTTGCCTTTAGGGAAAATTCCCGCAAGCTGTGTTATCGCATCCTAGCTGCCGATAGGAAAGCATTGAATGTGAGCGAAATTATCTGTGAAGTTAATGGTTTGCCTATCGACAACGTGCAGCGCCATCTTGTACGCTAAACGGAGCACATTTGGGACAGTTTAGCTGGCCATCATCGTCAGCTTCTCTCGCAGCTATTCCGGCAAGCGTTCGGTGAGCCTGTTACAACAGATCCACCAACCGGAGTGAAATCGCCAGGAAAACTCTAGTCTTAGAACATCATAAGGATTCCGACATTGATGGCCTTTTTTAAAAATATAGAAGTGGAACTGGTCACAGAACTTCAGGTTTTGTTCTCAAAGCTCTGGTTCTCCGAGAACGTCCTCTCCTCGTGAAAGGAGTTGACTGTTGTCTCTATCTTCAAAAAGGGCTCGCTTAGTGTCTGCGGTAGCCAAAGGGGTATAAGCTACAGAGTCTAAGCTGCCTTCGTCCATTATTCTTTACAGGTTGTGCAACCTACGTGAAGAGCAGACTTGTGAGGAACAGGCTGGACTTTGCGCTGGTCGTGGGTGTAGTAATCAACTCCTCACCCTCCGACAGGTATTACAGAACCGTTCTACTTTCCAAAGGCCAACGGTCATCGTGCTCCTGGACATTTGCGCAACCATTGGCTCTGTTAACTGGTTTATCCTATGGCACTGTGTCGAGAAAAAGTGTACCTGAGATTTATTTATGGGTCCTCAAAGATTTTACTGTCATACTTCAGTTGGAGTTAGGTCTTATGGCTAGCTCTCGCCACCGTTCATCATCTTCAGTTCGGGGCGGAAGGATCGTCTCATATCCTCCCTTCCTTTTAAACTCTTCTTACAGGATATTCTACAGAACGCTTTATTTGATCTTTTGGACGGTGGGAGCAATTTGGCGCTCGATGCGCTGCTTGACTGTTGAAGTTTGTAGGTACGGTAGGTAAATTGCATCTTAAAAATGCAAGGTACTTCTTCAAGAGTGACAGCAACCTGTGCACTCACTGTGCGTAGTGATCGATTAGAGGCATCCAGTAGCTTCAAGTACCTCGGGAGCCTGATCACATCTGGAGGAGGTGTTGAAAAAGAGACCCCATCACAAATTGCGAAAGCCAGAGCAGCTTTTGCAAACCTACGACACTTGTGCCGCCGTGACATCCGGCTTTACCTAAAGGGAGGGTGTACAGTGCCACAGTTTGTAGCGTTCTGTTTTACGGTTGCGAAATTTGGCCTATCCGCTTTGAGAATGCCCAGCAACCTGTTGTTCAAGCATCGATATCTTTGAAGCATTTTTGTGTCTGGCTGGAACATTGCGTGAGCAATATTAAGGTGCAGACAGTCGTCCCTGACTGATATAATCGCTCTACTTTTCCTTCGGTGAGATGCACACTAAGTGCATATGTCTACCCTTTTGCGTCTTTTTTTCTATTTTTGGACATGCAGGGCAAGGCTGGAGGAAGCAACGTGGCTACCAGACTATGACTTGACATAGATTTTTGAAGTTAGCTTTCGTTTCGGCCTCGATTGGAGCTTCCCGCCTTTGCGGTTGGATCTCAAGAGATGAGGATTTTTGTAGGTTAGGGACGCTCAGAGATATGGCTCAGAACCAAAGTCAGTGGTATCATTGCTCTGTGGTCCCGTACATAAAGCGTTCTCCTTAAACATAATCCGAAAAAAAAGTCACAAAATGTATGCAGGGATAACGCAAAAAGAGTTGGTTTGTTCCGGTTTATTATTTTCTTTGTTTTTTCCGTTTCTGTAGTTCTATTTATAAGATGTTGTCTTAGCACAATGCTTTTTTCAAGACAGTGCAATATATATGGTGGATAATATCATCCAATATCATTTAACTGTTTTTTTTACTTGGTTCAAGCGTTTGGCTGTGTTTTCGGTGAGTAATCATATCACTGTTACATGCTCGTATTACGGAATCTGGTACGCATTCTAGGCTTTGTTCCATATGAATTTGCTACGTACTTCTGTTGTCTTAATACTTTTTCATTTACTATAAGTTAGGACCATTTGGAGTATCACTTTCACGCTTGTCAGAATCATATAGATTCAGTTATCATTTATAGTCACCTTTTATACTACAGAACTTGACGGAAATTGTCGATAACTGACTAAACATATTTACTATTGTGGAGTGAATCAAGAAGGATATTTGTATCTTATTATAATTAATTATTTACATGCAACTTTGAAGAGTAAAGGGGGACATGTCTATAAGGTACTTGGAATTTGGTCAGCTGTTTTTAGATTTTAGGCAGCAAGACTGAACGAAGCCAGAAGTACTATTTTCGCAAACCTCCACCGTATTTCATCACAAAATACAATCTAATAATCAACTGCCCAGATTTTCACTGGCACCCATGGGGCCTGAATGGTCGATAGCAGGCCGTCAACTGTTCTGCAAAATTGCTGAAGCATGCGCTGTGGGACCATCCTTGTAAAGCAATATTGTTCTCTCTTAATTCAAGCATTGTTTTTCAGCCTGTGAAATGGCAATGCATAGTCATTCTGGCAACGTCAGGAAGGGATGAAGGAAATAAAGCATCGTTGTCGTGTTTCACCATTATTTAAAGGGCGACCATCATTTAGGTGTTTGATTTGCATGCTGTCTTCATAGCTTTGTTTCTAGAGATATCGGCAATTTTTCGCCTTTTGTGCCGATCAGTGCGTACACAATTAAGGTGATGACATCTAGCATTCATTGCTGCATTGAGTAATTAGTAAATACATTCCGTGACATCTTATGCAAACCAGTATTTCAGAGACAACAAACCAAAGGTGAATTGCATTGCCCAGTCGACCAAAGTGAGACAAAAATGGGAGCTATTATAGTGATGGTTACCTTGTTACCAAAATGCTGCGATTTTTGAGACTGGAATTCCCAGGGTATCCACTAATTTTGTTGGGTACTGAAAGTTTCTCAGCAGCCATGAGAGTCCTTGGTGGCAAGCACATTTCTTTCGACCTCGACGAATCCATGCACCAATGTCAAAAAAAACTTTGTGCAGCCCCAATGGGGTGTGAATGGTTTACCCCACTCGTAAGTTAACTGCACCATTCATGGTCTATCTTGGGTCACATTATCACTCCATGGACATGAGTATAAGTAACTGGATTATTTTATGCCAGTTCTCGAACTGTTCACGAATTTTTGAGCGAATACTACTATTTTTATGACTCATAACTGTTTGATAAAACGTATTTTATACCGTTGTTGACGATTACTAATAGTTATTGATTTCCTCACATGTGCTCATACGAAGAGGGTAAAAACAAAGAATCACCGTTCTTATTGAAATGCCGATGCAGAAGACTAATAAACTCTCCCTATACATGACACAAGTTCGGCACAATCAAGAACAGCTTTGCTGCCAGCATTTTTTAACTGCTAGGGTGAGGGATTTGTGGAGTTTTAGGCATTGCATAGAACCGTCGCCTGGGAAGTCTCAGTCTAAAATATTGAGAGTACAATATGACAGACACCGAGTGTCTCCTGAAGGAACAGTGGGCTATTTCCCAATTTAGGGATGTATGGGGTTTTCCTCGTATGTTGGGCTTTCACAAATCACAAAAATAAATAGCGATTCCCACTCGGATTCTTCCTATATGGCTGCAAGAGGCGCTTAAGCCTTCTCACTTGAACTTTTGCGTCCGTAGCCAGTGTTATTGGCAATGCCAAGTGAGGTTGAACTAAGGGAGTCGCCAAGTTAAATGATTGCAGCAGACGTAGCTAGATGTCAGTTGCTCAGTTTGATTGAGTTGCTTACTTTCGTCAGCCTTCATTCAAAATAGGACCAATCAGATGATTCTAGGGCGAATCTCAGGTGCTACTTACTTGCCTCTGAAGGGAACGCTGCGGGTGTTTGGACGTGTAATCATCCCTAATTTATACTATTCCATGGATCTCGAACGTTCCATGGTACAATATACCCTTTTTCATACAGAAGTTTTTTTACACAATCAGTACACACAATTGAACACACGCACGGTACCGTATATCACAAACAAATTTTCACTTAGTTCACGACATCTCACCTCTACCTTTCATTCTGATTTGGAGCACTATGGATGCCGTACCTCTGAGTGATAGCACTTGAAGAGACCCTGGATTAACAACGCTAGTTCAGTACTACTCATCCTAGGTCATGTAGACCAGTGGCTCCCTTGGCCGGTACGGGCAAGGATTTCTGTTGGCGTAAAAACAACAAAACATCCCCGAAATCGACCGGGAGCAGTCCCAAAAACGGTCCTGAAAATGATCCCTCGAGGCTCCCTAAAACCCCATCGTCGGAGTTTTCCTCCATCATTCTGCGGTCGATTCGGAGACTCTTGAAGAGATACCCTAAGGACCATCAGGCTAAATGAGGGTAGTTTAAACAATAAAAGCTAACACAGCCGAACGGAACTGTTGGTCATTTGCATCATTCTCTGTCACGTTTGAAATTTCGCACGGTAAAATCCGCCTCGATTTCCTGCAGCTTTAAAATTTTGTGTTAGTTTGTTTTTATAGTGATAGTTTTCTGCTGTCAGCGAACTAATAACTTCCTGGCTCCCATACAGAAGAAATTGTTTTCTGTAGTCTGTTAACTGTCTACAAATCGTCGTCTGGCCTCCCTAAATGATGGATATTGTCGTTTCGTTACCAGAAAAATCGAAAGAACAGACAGACTGAGGATAAAAAATGACAACACGAAGCAAGTACTTGAGTACTAGTTAGGGTACTAAAAACAATATAGCATGAATTAAGACATTCTCAACTATTTTAGACATCTTGGACGAAATGCAAAGATTAAAAATCAGTTATTCATATAAATTCATTCATACAAATACTGAACTGTACTGAAGTATGCTTCAGTTTTAACTAATATCCATTTCACTCGACTAACTGGCTACCTGTGATAATGGCTAACGTACCTCTTGCATGGCAGATCAAGCCAAATTTGTTCAACACACCGGGTACTTTAACCAACACGACTTCAGCTTATTGAACGGATAGACTGGGACGATCCAGAGGGCTGAGCAGGAGCCAAACGACGACCTCGCAACGAATGGAAAAAACCACTTTTAAAAGATGAAATCATTCAAGGTCAAACGTTCACTTCACTTCAATTCAGTTCACTTGTCACAGGCCAGGAGTGACTCAAAAGACAGTAGGAGCCCTTGGAATTCTTCCAGTGAATTGCAAAGAAAGTTGGCACCCACCTCTGGGACTTTCCTTGTTGCTAGGTTATTCTGGGCTCTCCTGTTACCTTGTTTCCACTGCAAAGTGGTAGATAGTGGAATACTTCTCACAACCACACATTAAGAGAACGATTACTCTAGAAATGATGGAAACAGGCCCTAGAATAAAAAAGAACTCACGCACCTCTAGATTGCGAGCATACGAATTTCATCCCGCCTATATTCGAAATCCGAAACAACACGAGTGTATCTCTGTAAATCACATTAGTGACACATGATGGCAACCAGACTTTCGCCTGAGTAGCCCCCAATAGAAAATTAGGGGCCCTTCAGTGGCGCTTGCATCCCCCTTGTTAATGGCTAGAACCCTCTTCGATGATTTCTATTTCTCTCTGTCTTGCTTATTATAACTTGTTTTGTTGCGAAGCGCTGCCTCACAAAATATTGCCCTTAATAACCCCGGAAACAACGCTAACTTTAACCATTAGCCAACTGAGAATTCTATACATTTCTGGAAACGCACCTCGTAATGGCATAATAAAACTTCAACAAGATGGAATTTCTGGAAACGGTCAACTGAAAAATAGGTGCATCCCGAAAAGATAGAGTGCGAAACCCGGGAAAGAGGAAATCACGGACCGAAAGAACATCAAAATATGCGTTCGCAAAATCAATGTAATTCGGTAAGCTGCTACCTTCCTGTCACGGTTTTCATCGGTTTTGTCCGAAGTGACAGCAAATAGCTTAAGGGCACCCATTCATTCTAAACTAATGCGTTTGCTGACAAATGAACACGAACGCGGCACATGCAAAAGAAAAATGATTTAACAGACGCAGAGTTGGTTATTTAACCACTGATGCCTCAAACTTTCGGCGCGAACGTCCGGAAACGGATTGCGCATGATTCATCCAGGAATCTATCGAAAGGCGCTTTGTATGCCTCATTACGTTTTCGTTTTCACTGTCTTTAGCATAATGTCGGAGAGTTTTTCCTGATAGCAGCATATGTTACCCCACAGCAGGTATATTAGGCATCAATACATTGCCAAAGATGAAGTTCCCAATTTTTCTGTCCGCTTATGACAATGGAACGCTTGCTCTCGGTGAAGTGATTGTAATTCGGAGGTTATTCGATGGCATTTTTCTCAGAATCAATCCATGAAATTTCCCGGGAATATCACCACTCACGTTAATGAGAACTTGGAGACTTAAACGGGGAGCAATTTGGAACGGAACAATACACAAACCATAGTGCTGTAGATATTCCCATCCTCTAATATTATTGAAAGTTTTCCAGTCAACCCGGTGTTTTAGCCGTCAAACCCCTCCGTACACGACCTTGCTGGTGCTCGTCGATTCATTGACTCAGTGTCTTTTGCATCACTTAGACGTATCCGGAACAGATACACTACTGTAACTTTCAATATACCAGACCATCAATCACTGGAGAAGGTCAAATAGACAATATTGAATGCGTGTAACGTGTATCAATACCCTAGTCATTATGTGAGTCTCAGAAGAAAGAACCAACAAAAATCCTGCCCGCTCCAGATGCAATTCCAAGATGAATAAGTCGCCCGTGAATTCATCAGCAGGAAAAACACCACTGCTGCAAACACCCTGTACAAAACTATAGGGATTGCGGAGGATGAAACACCGCTGCAACTTGAGGTACTTGGTCTCCATAAAAGGAGGACCCCCGCTTCCCCCAGCATAGAAAACCTTCAAGTCCCCCTGCCATCCTCCAGCACCATGGAACCAATGTTCACGATCACAAACCATAAAACTCCCTCTAAAATTTGAAACTGACTTAGATAAGTCACGCTTTTTACCTCCCATCCAACCTCCACGTAAATAGTTGCACCTTGAACCATCCAGGGTGCAAGTCCCCACAGCAGTTCTTTGCAATCCCTTCTTTGAAATCCCAGCGAAAGTCTGCAAATGGTTAAAGCACCAAGCCTGCCCACTCTACTCGCCAGCCCTAAAGCTGGTCATATTGTTCCTCTCACCATTGGATCCCAACCCACATGATACACCCCAAAAGCGTCGCGGAAATTGAAGCTATCGGCGCTATCTTGGCCCACGATGCCACAACACGCACGCCATAATACACAACTAACAAACACTGGCCCAAAGTTCAGCACCACTTTAGTAAGTACACCACCAACCCTTAGAAATTTATGCCTACCAAGGTATCGAAGGCAAACTAGATCCTTCAAGTCCTCTGGTCTCCACTTTTCACACCCCGAAACAGCTACCCAGTTTCCTTTAAATGAACAGTTATTTGACCAAACTCTTATCTCCCCTCCACTTTCTAGGGATACCGTCAGGCATCACTCCATCCCACTGCACCTAGCCCCACATCAAACTCAACGGATGCCACTTAACATGCGACGGACTAGTGTTTTTCCAACCCGAAACCTGTGTGAACGGCAGACTAAGTTTTCTAGCCCCCTCTGATTACCGGTATCTCCCTCATACCCTAATAATTCTCCCATTTCACAAATTTAGGCCTTTTCTGCCAAACCCTTTTTTCTCCCTAAATGACCCCCCTCCTGTTCTGCCTCCCATGCATATGGCCCACTCTACTCCCCCTATGTAACAGAATGTGGAATGGTAAATATGGCCACGTCGTAAATGTCCCGTGTGACTGAACGCAATGCGGACGGATTACATTAACCCGGCCCACCATCTACCGGAAGTCATGCTGAACTCGCCCGACAGATTATCTACCGCCCACTTCCTGGATCGACGATTCCGCACTCAAACGATGCAACACTCCTCGAGATAACTGACGCCCAAATTAAGCAAAATTGGTTGAAAAAAAGAATTCTGATTACCCCCAAGACGATTAACAACCAAGAAACCGAGCTTCATTCACCATGCCATCAGCCAGCGGAAAGGGCTCTTCAGGAAAATTTTCGCTATTATTATTAAATGCACGCTCCATGGTAAAGAAAATTAAATGCATCTGCTTTCTGACACTCGTCAAACTTTGATTTAATACTTATCACCAAGACATGGCTCAATAACCACATTTCTGACAACGCCATAATAATGACCGGCTTTACTGCTTTCAGGAAAAGCCATGAATCCCGGCGTGGAGGTGGTTGCTTTGTTTACGTCAGATATTCTATGCCACCTACTTTGTGCCAGGTTGCCATGCTAAACACCATCTAAGATTGCGTTTGGGTTAGAGCTGAGATGGACAATGAAGGCTTTCTTGTTGGATGCTTGTACCGACCCCCTAGTTCTTGCCAAAACGACTTTTGATGATAACACGACAAATGAGTACCGCTCCTGACCGACCTGGCCCCATGCTTTTCGTTGGAGATTTCAATACAATTTGCATATACTGGCCCAGGCTTTCCGCTCCAAATTACTTGCTCCCTTTCTTTGAGAGCACTCATCCTGCCGGCTGGATCCAACATGTAACTAATCCAACAAGGAACCGCAATGTTCTTGACTTGATATTCACGATAGGCTTAACGCATGTTCACACTTCTACAGCGGTCAGTTTGCCTGGGTTTAATCATCTGCCTGTTGGCTGTTCATTTACACTACCCCTCCTGAATAGGCACCCCTCACCCAAACTAAGGCCTTACTTCCGAGCTTACTTAAATCGTCTAGGTACTCTAGTTCGCATTTTTTTCTGTCATTGAAAGAACAACCGGATGCTGACCAGTTTTACATCAACCCGCACAAGTGCCTTGAAGCCATCACCCGTTCCACACGATGAGCATGCCGCCCAAAAGAACTTATTGTGACCGAATAAAATTTAGGCCCCTTAAACCCAAGCGGGCTTTTTCTAAGACCAGAGACTTTTCGTTGTTTCTGCAGATAAATCGATTAACTGAAATTCTGGAAACCGTACTGGGCCACAGAAGCAATGAACAGGAGCTGCAAGCTCTAAACCAGCTAAACCCAAACGCAACACTAATAAAATTGCTTAAGGGTAGAACCACATCTGGGTCCCCAGCTACTCAAGTCCCGTATATCATTCAAAACGACATTTATGTAAACAACCCACAGGAGATTGTAGAATCTTTTGGTAAATTCTTTGCATCTGCTCTGGTAAACCACAATAATCCTGCTATCACGTGTCAATCTCGCTTAACTGCAGAGTCGTGCTCAACAGTTGCATTTCTTCCGAAGGACGTAGGCCAGATGTTGGTAAAAACAAAATTGGCTACCACTGCTGACCTAATTCATTACCTTTGGCTGTCTTCGCATTAGGTGGGAGCGCTATCCCAATATTTTACCAAATAAATTCAACTTGCCGATTCAGTGCTGCACCTTACCATCACAGTGGAAAACCTCTGTGATTATACCCGCTCACAAAAAGGGCACACGCCATGGCCCCGCAAACTACCGCCCAATAAACCACACCCTATAGTTTCCAGGATCATGGAGCGCCTGATTAAGAATAGTCTTATAGCCTACTTTCTGGAATATAAACTTATTAACCGTGGACAGCATGGCTTCCTTCGTAAGAAATCCCGCTCTACTTGCATGGCTTACTGCTTTAACGTTACCACTGAGGGCCCGGGCACTGGAAGGGCGGTTATTTTAATCTTTTAAGACATGACGAAAGCTTTCGATAGAGTGGCCCACCCCAGGTTGCTAAATAAAATGGCATCCTACGGTATTGTTGGTCCAACCCTGTGGTGTTTTTCATTTTATTTGTCAGTTAGAAAGCAGATAGTGCAAGTAAGTGACTTAACATATGAACCTAGATTTGCGTCCAGCGGTGTGACCCAAAACGGCGTCCTGGGCCCCCCCCGCTCTTCCTGTTGTACATTAACTATGTCCTCGATGTTATTCTAAACGGTACCCCGTTTCCCTTCACAGACGATATCAAAATTGTGTACACCTTTCGCACTGAGGCTTTAGAGTCCACCATAAGTAACATCGCAAGACTTAGCGTCACTCGATTCCTGGGCAAACGGCTGGATGATGAAATTTTCCGCTGTAAAATGCAGCATCATGGGGTGAAAATGCGTCATGCCATTAAGAGAATTCAAGCTTGGATCATCAACCATCCCCGTTAATTGCCACGTTCGCGACCTGGGCCTAAGTTAGACCTGCACCTTAGAACTCTCGGAGCATGCTCTCGCATAAGTGGCAAAAGCAAATAGATCAATGGGGCTGTTACACAGAATTCTGAAGTTGAACGAAATCAACTTACGCAGGTATCTGCGGTACACCGTTCCTCGCTACTGCCCCCTCTTCAGCTGTTCTCCAGGCACGCCAATGACCACAGATGCAACGGAAACTCTCGCTGAAAGCTCCACTCCATCCTTTGCGCTGGTTGTCTCTCCCCGTTGGGAAGCTGCTATTTTGATCTGACGCTCCATTACCTGACCGCGCGACCCTGAGACAAGCCAAGTCACGCTAATGACCGCCCCGGGTGCCCCATCTCAGATGGACAATTACAACTATCCAAACAGCTACTATCACCACTGAAATGCCGCGCAACCCCTCAACCTCCAAACCCGTACCGCCACAGAATACCATAATCTCCAATATTAAACAAGGACAACACACAGGTCATTCATGGCAAGTGTATTTAGGGATTGATTGTAAATCTTACACATACCCGTTTACTTCCCTCCAAACATCACAACCCACACCCGGCCGCGTAAGTCCGGTGACCATTTTTGTAAGTTCAGTTGTCTCTCTGTCCACATTTTTTTATATATTTTCTTCCCGCAAATTGTCTGATGCAACCTTGAAGGTTTCCTGCTGTTTCATTTTAAGCACAATTCTGACCACTGAATGTTGTTGATTACCATTTTCCATCCACCTCATACGATATCCAGTGTGATTTCGACTATTCTACATCCCGCTACTACATCTACATTGATCTTCACCTTTACCATTTTACCCTCCTGATTTTTGATGAACCCAGCCACTTGACAATACCCACCATTTCTTCCCATCCAAATTATGCGCCGAAAATGCGCACCCTTGATGCGTTTAAACATGGATTGACTCGCAGTGCGCGACTCATAGTCAGCCCCAGAAACTTTCGGCAATGGATTATCTAGCTCTGATGTGCAGCCCAAAAAGTCGTGATTAACCCATCTTATTGCAGGTTATGTTCATGAGAGCATAGAAACAGCATCTTCATGACTAAATTTTTGTTTTGCGATCTCCACTGCGCCATCTGTGTGCAAATTTGATCTTGCCCTGCGCAAGATTCTCGAAATTTGAGAAATACACCCATTATTATTATTATCATCATTTTAGGACCCACGTCAGACCCGTCCTGGAGCATTGTTCTCTAGTCTGCTCTAATATGAGGCAACGCGACAGAGTGGCATTTGAAATCGTCCAGCGTGTATTTAGCAAGCAATTGATCGGCTACACTTGCAAGCCCAAATAACATGGAACTCTGTGTCGCTGAAATTCGACCACTTGTGGCTCTGACGCTAAAGAGTAAACTTGGTACTCTTTAACAATAATACAACAGGGGACAGCTACGTCTCTGCACCCCGTGTTAGAAACTCACTCCCGTACTCTCTACGAAATGAGGATTCCACTAAAGCTCTCCCAGTTTCAAAGACTCCCGTTGGAGCCTACTTCTTTATTGTTAGATATTCGTCGTCATGGACAAAACTCCTCGAACAGTTGCGCATTTTGCCACCATTATCTATTGCATTTAAAAACGAAGTAGTAGAGTAGTTACTGTACTCTTTCTCATTAATCTCTACTACGGATACTCACCTAAGGATTGAGTGTATGAAACTGGGTTGGGCTTCTGAAAAGCGCATTGATATCACCTTTTCGTTCATTGCGGAAATGAAAGGAAATCCCTCTACTCATATGACATAAGAATCAGCCTAGTCTCTCCCAGTTCAAACAGAGCTCCGGCACATGCGCATGCTATTATTTATATGCAATTGCACTTCGGATGCATCTCGCCGTTCTTTTACCTGCAAAAACATTACCTGTTGCTCAATAGTCTGAATTCATAACCATAAACATTATCATTCTAATTGCGTATGCGGTTGCTCACCCACAACTCTGTCCCACCCGCTCACCTTGCTAATTCCAACACCGTCGCCAAAACGGCGTGACAACCATAACCGGCCACCGTCTTCTAAAAAAAGAAAAGTAACATTCACTATCATCCTCACTTTTACTTTTCATCAACTCTTCTCTCCAAGCAAATGAATCTGGGCCATTGAAATCACCTAGTATCTGGCGAACCCAAACGGTACCCTCGAGACGAAAAAAGGTCGGCATCTGGGCTTAATCTGTCCTCACTCCTCGTCGATATTTATGTCCGTTTTAGACAATTCAAACCTCATACCATCTCCAAGAACATGGAGTGCTACGTGGTACCTCCTCTTCCCGCAGTGACCGCTTCCATCTAACATTCCGCTGGCTGGTTCAATTTCTTGTTTCGAAGAGCATGGCCTCCCACAGTGAAATATAATCCATGATTTCCAAGTGGAATTTAGTCAATATCTAGTGCATCCATCTTTGGAGTTCGATCATTATTTATATCGGCAGCAGTCATTCCCGTCCTAATAAACACTGGCTCATTCTCCTTACTCATAGCGCAGACGATCCACACATTAGACTAGCCAGCCCACCTATTTAAATACATATATATATTTATGTCTATAAAAGAGAAAACCCACATTCCCCAGTCACCGTCCGTATATTTCGAACTGCACTATGCGCCCTAGTAGCTTCCTTCTCTGAGCTGCTTGTAAGATTGATCGTTTCTTAATCTGCAGCTGGCAGCTAGGCCAGACTGACGTCCGTCTTTTTTCTCTCTTCCAGGCCTTATAGTCCTGTTTGGATGGAAACACTTACCCCATGCTCTGGCGATTATCCGATCCTGGAAAGACGATGTATCCCTTACCATACCATGCTCAAATTCCTTCCACGACACCACGAGCACGTGAGCGTTACCACAATAGTGCGGGGCGCGGTCATATCGACCTCTTTGGCCGGCGCACATCGGACGGGCAG
>LUCM01004197.1:19643-33163 GCA_008360955.1 Fasciolopsis buskii
GGCGTTTTAAATCATGGAATTTGATGAGAGCATGGATCCATCAAGAAGTACGTTGACATTTTTGTCAGCCTACATTGGAAACAGCTCAAATGTTAGTCACCTAAGGCAATGGTAAACGGGGTACATCCACTACAAGGGAGATCAAAGAATGCATCAGCAAGGACGTGCGAGAAAGTGAGAATATAATAGGTGCAACTGAATTCCAAGAATTCCAGATGATGAATTCATAGAAGACTCGGTCATGAACTAGAATTCTAACCCATGTTCGTACTCCTCTTCTAGTCTAATGTTAGCCCGTGTCAGGCTAATTAGGAGCGGGAAATCCAGTAAATTTGCCAGCTGGGATTTGAATTGGGCTAAATTTGGGCACGATCTCAGGGAACTAGGGGTTCGTTTCACAGTTTAGAGTAAGCAACTGTGAATAATTTTGCCCTGATTGATAGTCGAGTCAGGGATATTCTCAAAGGGTTGTTTCTACTACTGAGTGGATACGGGGACTATCAGCGTCACGCATGAAGTTCGTAGCACAGTGAACATTTTTTCGGCGGAGACTAGAGAGAAATGCAAAGTTTAATTTAAACCAACGAAGCCATAACGGTTTAAGACCAAGCAGCTGGCATATAGCCCTGAAATTTAGGCCAGGGAAGGGACCTGGGAGATTTCTAGTGAACGCAAGCTGCACATTCTCGATTGCTATTCGATCAACTTTACGCATATGCGTGAACATAATCGGGCAGTACTCGAGGTGGGGACTGGCATGGGACTTGAAGATGATAATTCTGCAGTCTTTAGTGCGGAATGTCTCTAAGATCTTTCTAGCGGTTCGCTTAGCTACAGCGGTCTGATAATGGACCTGCTCGTGGAAGTTGAAAGAGCAGTAGTATCGTAACCCCAAGTCCTTAACTGTGTGTGATAAGAGAATTGGCATGCCGTTTATAGAGAGCGCGCCCTGAGTAACATAGCATTTATGTTATCAGAGAGGTTTCGTCAGCAGAGAACTTCATAAGCCATTTGGAACACCAGTTATCAAGAGACTCTAGGTTTTCATTGGGAAATGCAAGAGTGGATCTAAATGAAGCACCCTCAAAAGAGTAGTGTCATCGGCAAACAGGAATGGTGATCTGCGACGAATAACTTTAAAGATATCAATAATGTATAGCAGGAACAGGAGAGGACCTAGGACGGCCCCCTGAATGACCCCACCGGCAACAGCACAGGGCTGGGAAAAATAACCGTTAATACTGACTGCCTGAAAGCGATCGGAAAGGTAAGATGGTAGCCAAGATAAGGGGGGATTTCTTATTCCAATTTTGACCAGAAGCCGGCAGTGGGAAACGCGGTCAAACGCTTTTGACATGTCCAGAATGATTATGAGCATTGGCCGGTGGGAATCAGCACCCTGGATAACCAAGTTTTAGAAGTCAAACTGACAGGTGAGGCAAGATCGGCCCCCGAAGAAGCCGTGTTGGGAGCGGTTGATAAGTTTGTGAGTAGTAAAAAAGTTAACCGAATCTTCGTTACCAATGTTTTCCATAAGTCTGGATAGAACAGGAGTGTCGTTAATAGGGCGAAAGTTTTCCGGTTCATGCATAGAACCCTTTTTGTGGTGTGGAACAATAATGGAGGTTTTCCATTGGGACGGGAAAGTAGCACCGAACATGGAGAGCGCGCACCAATTTAGGAGCAGTGGAAGATCTGGACCAGCAGTGCAAAACAGGACTTTTGGGGTGCAATCAAGGCCAAGCCTGTGGGATGGTCTAGCAAATTTCATCACATTGATGATGCCGGCAACGTCCAGTGAGATGGAGGATACTCTCACCGAAGTTAACATGGAAGGATTTCAGAGTGTGTCCGATTGTCATTAATGAGAGTAGAAGAGAAATGTGTTAAATGCTTCTGTGATATCTACAGGGGACTCGATGCGTAAGCTAATATATGTGTTGAAGTTCGGAATAGTTGAGGATTTGGGCTGCAAGCGAGCTTTAAAATGTAGGAAGTCTTCCGAGCTGGGTTAGGCGACCCAAGAGCTAGCATTTCCTGCATTTTTAACATTAGTTCGGACTTCATAAGAAATTCTTGTTGCAAGCTGTTGACTTGTACTAAAAGCGGGAAGTCTTCCGTTTTGTTGAACAGTTTTTGAGCCTTCAGAACTTTCGTCTGGAGCTGGCAAACCCTACTATGCTTCTGGGTTTATGTTGAGTGATCGGAGTGGACAGACGATTAATAGTAAAAAGAAGGTTTGCGTAGAGGTCGTCTGCCGCTCTCTGCGGGTCAGGCGATAAAATGAATCCGGACCAATCAATGATTCGCAGAGCGCCAGGGATTTCGTCCCAATGAGTCAACATATGGGAAGAGACAACACGTTGTGTTCACATGGGTGAGGAACGTTTATTACGGAGAGGGGAGCTACACGTGACCATCTTGTTGTTACTTCCAGGCAAGGATTTTAGCACTGAAACCTTAACATTAGGGGCTTAAAAACTGGGTCCAAGATATTATGAAACCTTGTTGGCGTAATCACATGCTGAGTCCATCCTTCAGCGTGCATTTCAGAAACAAGGAGCAGTGGGGTCGGTGGATCACATAAAGATGACTAACAAATTTTAGAGACAATAAAGTCACCTGCAGTTATCTTACGGCTGGAGGGAAGACCAGAACGATAAACGAAGGCTTGGGTGAGAGGAGAAATATCAGAACTATTCGAGGTTGGTCGTCAGTATACACAATCTATGTGCATTGAGAGCTCGGATAGTTGTATTAGAAACAAATGGTATCAGGGATAGAATCAAAAAGTGGGTGATGGAGAAAGGAAGCCGGTGTAGCTAGGCAGTAGCCTCTACGTCTTGGTATATTGGTTTCTTCGGGCCTGTAACCCGCCAACGAAAAGGACGAAGTGAATCTGTGGTCTGTCAGCCAAGTCTCGTTAATCGAGATAATATCGTAAGAGTTTCTAGGTGATAACAGTCTTAGTTCCCTCACTTAATGAGTTGATGAGCGGGAGCTCAGGAGCAGCAGGGAAAAGTCACCGGATCATTTAACTCCACGCGATATCCAAGAGGTGGATTTGGTGGGTGTCAAATAATTAGCGGATACATTAGGGGTTCAAATAGAGCTTAGCTGTGATAAGGGAGTAAATGCAGCGAAGCATACTGGTCGGCGAAGGAGTGTCTTTATTAAAGGATTTGTGGACTGAAGACCAAGGTGATAGAAAAAGCATGGGAGTTATTGAGGGGATTTTCAGCGGATGCCGGTATAGGGATATGGTAGCAGTGGAGTGTAACTGTCATAGGTGGCCGATTTTTGGCCTTATCGCAGTGGAACTGGTAATCTAGGGAGATGGTTGGGAAGGGCTTTGGAAAATCGCGGCTAAAAAGCCGGCTAGCAGGTACGTGTATGTATTTTTGGGGACGGGCGTTACCTTTGGAATCCTCAGAAGTCAGGAGAACAGTGTTTTGTAATTGGAGCAGTTGGGTAAGCGCAAGAAAAGAGTGGGTTGGAAAAGTGTTCGCATGACAGGTTGTGGATCAAAGGGCGAAAGGCAATTATCTAGAGGTTTCCACGTAGCCTTGGAGCGCAAGATCTAAATCGTGCAAAGTTACGAGGATACTGGTACTTGCGGTGAGGTTTCGGCGGTACGGGAGTGGCAAGAATGCATCTAAATTGGGCTGACTAATAAGTGGGTCAAAGTATGGAGGATAAGTGGCCTGCCCTGAACCTTGTTTTCCGCCATTGCCGTTTGCTGAGCTGAAACAGTATTGTCTTTAGTCGGTAACTTTCCCCAGATTCCTTATGACAAGCCAGTTTCAATTAGGGATTTTCTATGCACTTCAATAAATAATAAGCCAGCATTCGGCAAATAGGTGCGAACCTCAATGAGGTGGCTTCTGCTTTTAGTTTCTTCACCGGCGGTGGGAGCTGGTTGCCCACAGCACCCGGGGACCCGTCATTTCCAAGGGTACAGTAGACTTAGCTTCCTAGGCGCTAAAATGCAGAGGTTCTGTCGGGATCGAAGTTGCGAACTAAGCACAGTCGATTAAGCACCTCTCACATATTTTTTCTTCAGAGCGCTGCGTTTTCCCCGCACTGTCAGTGCGAATCTCCTACTCAGCAAGAAAACCTCCACCTCCACAGAAACTTACATCCTGTGCAGAAGGTTATTTTGTATTCTTCTTGGAGTCGCTTTTCGCATGTTGGCCTTCAGCGTGCCGCTGGATATACTGCAGGACCTCCATCACCCTTGCCCTAAAACAAAATACGAAACCAATGTCAATCAGCCTTCTGTTTTCTCAATTTCCAGTTTTGTGCCTTACTCACTTGAGAGGATGGTCGACCAAAATTTTAGCCTTGTCTAGGACAACCAGTCAGTATTACTGCGCTTTCGCCTTTATCGTAGTTGGCATCCAAAATTGCGTTCTTTCAACAGTCCTTCTCAGCAAAGTGCGTGAACTTGGAGTTCCCCGAACTTCTGGAGCAACCTAAATGTCTGAAGACCCCTTTTGAAAATAAACCGTAAATGAATCATGGTATACAAGTAATCAAAGTGAGTACTTATCAGCTGGATGCCCAGTGATTCCTCTCAGGCTCTATTTCACAATCTTCCACCAACTTGATTGCTTTTGCCTTATTATCCGGAGGTTAGTCTAGTGTCTTTCCATTCAAATTAAAATTGTCAAAATAAACCATACGTGCAACTAGTGCCAGATCACTGCAGAACTGCCCACCGGATATTGAAGCGCTATAGAGTCTATCTAATACAAAAGATAACGTGTAAAATTCACACACGGCAGTTTGAATGCAGCCTTTCCTCTGTCATTTCATAGGCATCTTTATCTGTCAATACGCCATTACTGAATCGAATGTGCTGAAATATCCGGCATCACCCATGTTCTCAAGGCTGTCACTGATAAGAGAAGTGGGAGGAGCTTACAGGTCGCCTCTTTCTGCTTGCGTTGGTTGAAGCACAACCACAGGTGCCTAGATGAATGGATGAGGCCCATTCGAACTTCATGGGCCGAATCACTTCAACCTGCGATATGTTCAAAATAACCGTCCTTCGTTTGATGCAGATTTGAACCGGCACTCACGGAAGCCGTTCCTTAAAGTTGTAGCTGCTCTTTCATTTGTCTTAGTCCCTTCGCGTGGTTTTGACTTCCCATACGAAAGCATCCCATGGCTTTGTCAATGGGGACCCAAGCCCCCTTCGATTTTCGTTGCTCTCAAGAATGCAAGTTTGCTCCAACAAAACTCCACCTGCACTGCTATGCTCATGAAACTTTCGGCCACTTTGGAAGCCATCCGCCTCTTTTCCGTCTTGTTAAGGAATGACTACCAGTCGTCCCAGACCAAACTACAGCAAGCCCAGGACATGTCCATTCTCATGAAAGCAGCCAAGCCTGCGGAGGACGTCCCAAGGTGAACATATTGAGCGGGTTGCTGTGAAAGTTGCCCAACGGCTAGCTATACAGCAGTTGGAGTTAAGCCTACTGTTAGGGGGACGCAGCTAGTCTTTCGCGGACGTTCAACCTGTACACCAGATGGCTCAACTGAACCAAATAGAAGCTGCAGGCCAAGCATCGAGGATGCGATAAGGATAAAGTTCCACCTTCAAATTCCATACGGTTAGGTTATTGTGCTTGTGGAAAAACGGTAGTGGATCCCGCTGAATGCGCACGGGAGGACTGGCGCATTAATAAGTCAGCCGAGTTCGGACTCTTGCTCCGGATATATTAGCGGACTTCGTCGCGATCGTCTGAATTTTTCGTTTCCAAGACGAATTGCATCCTCAGTGCCACTTTTGAAACTAAAAGATCAGGATATAAAGTCCGAGCAGATGTACAAGTGGTCTGAAATGGACCCGAAGCGACCTGGGTATGACAGCCTGGTAGACAAGTACTAAGCCTCCAATCAACATGCCAAACAGAGAAGACAAGGCCACAGAAAAATTTTTGTTTGTCATAAGCTAGTGACGCAACCGCAACCATTAGTGATGACACTCCAGGGAGGAGATTGTTTTGAATCTCTTTGTGTACATCGACGGTCGGTTCCTGGCGGTTCAACCATACTTCATTGACAACTGAAAGAAAGTTGGGGAGGAGCGAAATAGTAAAAGCAAGTCACGGTTGCATCGCAGAGGGTTTTACCGGTCAATAGTCCTTTGCATTTTAATATTTTTTAGTCAATTAGAAGGCCAAAATTGTTGTCGATTGCGCTTTAAGTCGAAACAGAGTTGCAAGCTTCCTATGACAAGTAAATCCACAGACCCCGTGGACACCGATAGACGGTTTGCTACCAAGGAGTCCCACTTTTTCACGCCAGCATCATCAATGAACGCCCTCAGATAAGCCTTCAGTTCTCAGCCCGCTCCCCCAGTCTGGCCACTGCCAGGGGTGACATCGGATTACGCTTGGCTTATTGAGTTTTAAAACCTGGTAAACACAGCCATTTTTACGCCCTAAAGATAACGTACCCCCTGCCTCTTCCTGATGTATTTCGTGAATCCAGGGATACAACGGGTACTGGTTGATCTTTCTATCTCCGATCCCAGTGAACAGGAGTATAATTGTATAGGTGCTACGAAAAATCGTCGGTAGCATGAAGTTACCTTCAACTGTGGTTGGTCTGATGAAATGACCCGCGGAAACAAAAATGTGGGTTAGTTGTCTTCTACTGTCCGAAGGAACTGTCCGGTAGTATCCCTGCGCACTTAGCTGCTAATTATCTATAAATCACTAACTGAGTGACCAATTGATTACAGAACTTTCGTATCAAATTGCATTGAAGTTTGTCCCTGATGAGGGCACGAAAATCCAGCAGAGACGATGCACTTCCCTTTGTATTGGTTTTTAAGAGTAAAACTTGGGACAACTCCTTCGTAAACTTCCCGTCCCAATCAGCGAAATTGCCGTCCGGAGTTCAGATTGCTAATCCAACTTATGTAAAAGGACACCGTCCCTAAGAATAATACCACAGCATGCTGACAGTAGGTGAAAATCATCCCAGATGGTGAGGGTCTTTTCTTGACCAGTGGGTTTCGTCCCCGGCGCGTGCACCTTTGTACACGTGCCCCATTATAATAACGGTATGCTAGATCGCAGACCGTTGAGGGATACTGATATTTTATTTGGTCGTTTCCACCGTGGAGGCTGGCCTGCTGCTGGCCTGTTTGTGCCATCTAAACGGGGAATCTCTGGGGTTGCGCTCTCCGTCGATGGCAGCCGAAATCAAAATCCTGTAATCATTTCGGCCGATACAGTGCGTGCTTTTACTACCATGAAATTTTGTAGCCACCTCAGGAGTCGCTTGGCAAACTGCCCTCGCGCTTAAAATTTCGGACTACAGTAACGGCGATTGGTACTACCTTAAATGTGGCACAGCAACTTAATTTTAATTTGCTCTAACAGACACTTTTCCTTGTTTTCGTTCTCTGCAGTTAATGTTTTTCCCATGCAAGTGCCAGTTGCTTTGGCGCCAGGGACGAAGAGGCTGGTTGACTTCAACAAGCCCTGAGGGCTGGGAATTTAAGTCGCCGCCAGATACCCCGGTAAATCTTCGAGTACCTTCTGGCATTCTGAAGTCCAGGCGCAGGAACCCGATTCTCTTCGCATGTCCATTCACAAACCGTCCGTGGTGGGGGATAAAACCCAAGAGACAAATAACTTCGGAAGCGTAGAATTTTATGGATCGTTTCAGGAGCACATTCTCTCAGATCATCTAAAGTTTAATTCAAGTTTCAACCAGCCCAACTCATCTCACTTCCTTCGGGTTTGGGATCGATCCACTCAACTTGCTTACCCCGCTTGTTTTACAGATTGTTCGGTCGTTCCTGTAACACGTAACTGTGTGCGATTGAGTTGTGTGCTTGGGCAAAGCACTTCTGTAGCACTAATCCTTTCACAAGACCTCACACGGTATCCACTCCAGCGCAGAATGGGCAGGGTTTCTGGCAGTGGACAGCAGATTAGTGTATAAAACAGATTCTGAAGAGTCGTACAGTAAAAGTTCACGCCAGCCAAGAACCCCAAGAGCGGCGACCAAACTGGTCCAGTTTGTAGAATTCAAGAGACAGTCCCTAGAGCAATAGTGATCGCAAACTGACTGGACTCAAGATGAACGGCGATGAGGCGGACAGCCATTTGTGAATTTTTGATGACAGATATTATTCCCCAAGTGCCTTCAGCAGCAGAATGCACCGAAACACCCATGTGGTTTTCAGAACAATGTTTTAGGGCCGAATGGGAGCTGTCTTGGTTGGCTGAAAATCCTTAAGGGTGTCATGTTCTCCAGCTATTAGTTTCGCTTCTGCATAGCGCAGTGCTATCATTTCAGAGCATCTGACCGACCGGGGACTCTGAACTATGTAACGAGAGGGTTTGGTTAATTAGTCCGAGATGTGTTAGAGACCTACGGGTGGGCAATTACAGTCACCCGATTGTGGTGAACGGAAGCGGAGAATCTGCACTCGACTTATGTCAGGTACCGACTCCTACGGCGATCAGTTCTTTACACTACGAGTGACTTTCTTTGGTCAAAGTGTGTTCCATTAGCACATAAAGTTCACATAGCGGCACCACAGCAGCCATAAGCGAGATAACTACATTTCACGGAAAAAGAGATATTGGACGCCCTCGCATGTTGGAAGCCTAGGAAACTCAGGAGCAACTGGAAGATGGTAAGATGGCATGCAGAATAGACCACTACGTTTTGCAAGCGCAACTGGATTTAACACAACGTTGGTTTACAGACTAGGGTAAATATCCCAGCAGCCCATGGAGAAGCCCCGGATCATCTGCTGAGGACACTGTGGCATTTTAAAATTCAAAGGTTCGATAAGTACCGGCTAGTGGGGGCGTTTATCTGCCAGCCTTTCTCTTCCGTCACACCAGGAAGCCCGTAGAACTGGTATTTTATGCCCTAATCTCCTTTTGTTTTTATTTATACCGGGCCTTTATGGCAGCATTCAAGCCACGCTGCTCGGTGCTGTGCTGCCGACATACTGAAAACCGGTAGGAAAAACAGGCAGAAGTATCAAACCAATGAGCAATAGTGACGAGGGGTGCAGGAGACGTGTTGCATGAAATATGTGAGTGGAAACCACCGTTGAAACTCAGGCGAACAGGCGGTTCACGGGAACAAAGCGGAGTTCCGCCGCAGGACTTCCCCCATACGTATGCAGGAATCGGGTTTTGATATTCACCACATGGCCACGGACAGTTACTTGTGGTTGGCATTCTGTGTTGGCACTCTACGTGAACTGCGATAGTTAGTTGTCGCCCTTCTGGTTCTCTTGGGGAGCTAACTGTTGGAAACCCGCCTTCCCCGGCCACCAACACTAAAGAACAAAGTTAAAAATGTAGGCTTGGGGTGTGCTTCAGCAGCCTAGCTGTGCTCGCACATCTAAGTTACCTTGCAGGGGTTAGCCGTTCTGTCAGAAGGTCAGGTAATGGATGGGGGAAAGGGCGCTTATGTTGACCAAAGGAGGTATTTCGATTTCCCTCAGGAGAACCCCAATGCAAGATCACACAAAAATTTGCGACGAAAGACGCGGCAATCAGAGAGAGGCCAGGTAATATTTTATATATAGAATGGGATACCTGCCAGAACAGGAACATTTTAAGAGCTCTCTAGTGCTTACAGGGTTCCCCGTCACTGTCGGACCTAGGAAACATTTGACGAAGGGGCACCCATGGACTACTGAGTGCACAAAGTGCCCGGCGGTGATTTGCCTTAACTGGGCCGAAACGTGTCCAGCGCTAAGCGACGCAGGCGGGGAAGGGTTTGGGTTCCTGGGAAGGTGGGTTATTTCGTGGAGAAGACAGGAATCGGCCCTGCTTGCCGATATTATGGCCCGATAAACGGAAAGTGCCCTACTGCAGGGCTGCCAGTTCAGCTTACTGAGGTGCAACTTGTTTCACACTGGAGCGCAAGCCGGTCATATCTGGGAAGATCTAACTACCTATCGGTTTCTTGCTCCAAGCTGCGACCAGCTGAAAGATGCTGAAGACCAGCTGTCTGTGACAGGGTGGCAAAGAATATCGGAGGAGATCCACGATTTATGCTTACACTGAGAGATGATGCAGCCACATATGGTTATATCGGTGCCGTTTGCATCTCGTAGTTTCTCTGCTTATGCACCATTTGTATCATGTCACTCGTAGAACGATGCACCTATGTCGTGACCACCATACACCAGGAACAGCTGGCTTATTGCAAAGCTTTTTTAAATTTGGGAGGCGACGGCTGATAAATAACCTGCTCATTGTATCGCGGTCATTAGCTGAAAACGGGTCTCCCTGTTTCTTACTGAAGCATGTGCATTGCCGATTAAACTTTCTGCCAATCAAAGTACCGCTATTTTGATGCCGAAACGGTTATTCCGAAGAGAAACTGCTGCTTTTGCCTCGATGCTCGCTGTGATGATTCCCCAGTTTACCTCTATCAACTTGTGGGATTCATGACCACCCAACGATCTTTGCCAATGTATTCGTTAAACCGCCATGAGTCTTTGAAGGTGACGTGCTGAAGGACGGGGAAGCTTTGGGTTCCAGGAAAGGTGGTCTGCGATGCGACCTGATGTAATCGGCAGCCTCCGCCGTCTCCTCTGAGGAGTACTTGTGTTGCAATATACAAATGAGGAACGCATGGTGAGGGCCGTTTACACCATAATTCCATCTGCACTTGGTAGTGGTCAGATGACGTCCTCCCCAGATTCCGCTTTTCCCAAAGCAGTTCTGATGGTCTTTTGTTTCCCGGCTCAACCCCTTGTATCACATGCCGCCTAAGCCGACCTCTGGTTGGAGCAGTCCGAGTTATGAACCCTTCATTCAAAGTTTCCGACATGATGGAAGAAAACATGGTTTACATGGCTAGAAGCTTTGAGTCCAGAGAAGACAATTAGCCTTCTACACAAAATGACAACGATTAGCGGTTCTGCTCTACCACTGCAGTTCCAGGTGGGTCTTAGCTGGTCTGGCCAGCACAGGTGGCTGAAGCTTTCAAGATATACTTCCGCCCCATCTATTATTCCCGAATAGCATAAAACCCTCGCCTACCGTTGTAACATCCAACGCCGCTCCACCAGAATCAGAAATAACTACTCCCTTGGTGTCCGTTATGGGCTGATGCTTCTCAACACATAAAACTCTACTCGCGAAAATATATTTCTTAGAAACCTAAAAACGGTTTCGCCCTTTTGTGCCAATTATGCTAGATATTTGTTGGATATTTTTATGTCCGCTTGATACCGCAACTTCAAACCATGAAAGTATAGGATGTATGCATGGCTGCCAGGTCGGTTCTTCTGTCTGCATGCAAAATTTCCATGCTCTGTCCTTGCGCCTATTCCTTCTCCGTCGCCCAGTAATCCTCTTTTCAGTGTGTCAATGGAAATTAAAAAACGAGTACAAGGTCTGGAGGCAACTGGGCACCAATCACCGATTTTGAGACTTGTGAAGTTATATTAGCTTATATTTTTGTTTGTATTCTTCATTTATCGCTCCAGTCCCCTCATTGCTCATTGCCCGCGGAATGGATGCGCAAACTAGCCCTCTGTACACGCCCTTTTTCGGGGTGATGGGGGCCGTTTCAGCAGTTGTATTCTGTGGTAGGTCTCTGAATTTTCTCGGAGATTTCTCCAGCACTTGGCGCTGCCTATGGAACGGCAAAGGCTGGCGCTGGAATATGCTCCATGGGAGTGATGCGGCCAGAATTGATTATCAAGTCCATCATACCTGTCGTTATGGCGGGTATTGTTGGTATTTACGGTCTCGTTGTGGCTGTGCTTGTCGTCCAACAACTTGATGCTGCAAAAAATATGGACAAGTAAGATCGCAGTTATGTACGCTGATTTGTCATAGGTCTCTTTACCAGCTCGGTGCCGGACTAAGTGTTGGCTTGAGCGGTCTTGGCGCAGGTTTCGCCATTGGAATAGTCGGAGACGCCGGCGTCCGGGGTACTGCGCAACAAGCAAGGCTATTTGTCGGAATGGTGCTGATCCTCATTTTTGCGGAGGTTTTAGGGTTGTACGGATTGATCGTTGCACTTATGTTATCGACCAAGTAATCCATTACTTTCTCATGGATATGTTTATCAATATTCATTGGCACCATATTCAACCTCCCTCTTGACATACTTACCGAGATATTTGATTTTTGTCGTCCGTGAAAGTCCTTGAATTATCTTCAGAACGCGTGTGCGAGTCCCGGCGTCTTCAGTTTTTCGGCCCCGACATTCCAATTTTATTTGTATCACTAGACGGCGGAAGCTCCATCTCATGCTCCTCAGTTTTCGTCGCAATCAGACGCTTCTGGATGCCGAGTTAATCATGTATTCCAACCACGATCAGTCGACCACTGGACTCACCGTTAACTCGTTTACAGTGTGATCAATATAACATTGTAATTGTAAGGCGATTTTCTTTGGTAGGTGAATGATATTTTGTTTTTCTCTTTCTTGTGGCTTTGAGAAACTCCTAGGCCTGTTTCTTTCGGGTATAGTTAACAATCTGTGGCTACTTCTAGAAATCGACTGCCGCGTCGAGTTACATGCAGTGGAATTTCGTTGCAATTTCATAGGTTACATTGACATTACTTTCGTGGGTAGAGTATGAATTAACAACGTCCCATCAGATGAGGTTCACCTGGCGAGGCTGCTTCCCCAACGCTACTTGTTTTCCAAGGAGTATAGTTTCAAGTTTACTTGGCAAGGCGCCTTGTGCAAACTAGCCCTACTATCTTATCTCACGTAAAGAGCGAGGAAATTTAGTGGGTGCATTTGATAAAACTCATCGATAGCTATCACTTGGTGGCCATGAAACGGGCGTTACGCTGACTGTATATGTATACATATGCATATACATACATTATATCCATATATATGTACATAAAGTCCTGATCTACTTGCGGCACCATCAGGACCTCAAAGGAAACAATAAACAGTACGAACTGGAAGAGGTGCCTTTGTGTGCAGTTTGCCACACTTCGCTGTCCACGACTCCTTTGTGGCAATTTACAACTGGGTTGACCAACGTGGGTCAACTAGGCAGTTGGGGACACTGAAGGGTATGACAGTAAACCGTGAACAGTAGGGATCATGTCGCTTTCTATCGAGTCAGAATGATTGAAAAAATACGTTTGTACATTTAGGCTGTGCTCCGTTTGTTGGCTACTGCAACACTGATATTTTCCGGTATGTATAGGCCCACTCCTTGTTCCCCTTGGATAGTCACTCTTATAGAAACACGTAACTCTGAGGAAGAGGTGGCGGTCAGTGGGACTTTTGCTGTTCAACGCTGAACGCTGATGATGATGTAGGCGTAAGGTACTGAGTCCTAGGGTCCGGCCCTAGAACAGGCGCTGAGTCAGAATAGGTTAAGGCGGTTGGAAGATGTCTTGCGTATGCCCAGAGAACGACCGCCTTGTTCTTCGAGGCAGGTAATAGTTGGGAGATGGTTCGAAGTTGTCAGTCGATGAGACGGGAAAAAGCATGTAAAAGTTAGCAGTGGGCGGGCTCATTTAGGTTCAGTT
>LUCM01004197.1:35116-55221 GCA_008360955.1 Fasciolopsis buskii
CAGTTCGCTGCGTACATCTTGGAGACCTAAAGCATTTTCTGTTACCTCGTGCATGGAGAATTTGAACGAGAACGTAGAGATGAGGCATCCTTGTCGAACGCCGCTAGTCGTTTCGAATGAACTTGACAGTTCGCCGTATACCCTAACGCGACCATAGGTATGCAAGTACAATGCTCGCAACAGGTTCACAAACTTCGCTGACATACCCTTCCGGTGGACAGCACTGAATAGCGCTGGTCGGTCCACGGAGTCGAAAGCATCTTTCAAGTCCAGAAAGACTACGATCGTAGGACGCCGGTGTGTGGCGCGTTTCCAGTAACTGTCGGAGAGTGAATATCTGGTCGATGCAACCTCCACCTGGCCGGAATTCGGCCTGTTGTTCGCGGATATTACTCTCGCGAATCGGTGTCAAACGATGCAGCACTATCGAAGATAACACCTAGTAACTATCTTAATTAAACTAATTCCACGATGATGCTGCAGTCACTCCTTGTGCCCTTCTTGAAGATGGGTACAATCAGTTACCCACCCCACGATAACGGAATACGCTCCTCGTTCCAAATATCATAAAGCAAGAAGGTAAGTGATTTTACCAGAGCTTCCCCCATCCAATTTGAAAAAAAACTGGGAGAAGGTCGTCGGGACCGACGGCTTTTCCCCTCTTCAGAAGTCGAATATTCGACTCCACTTCCACTTCCATTGGGGGATCAAGTGACACCCACCAAGAATTTGCAGCTGCAGACGTTGGACTAAATTCGCTAGCATGTGGCGAGCTAAACTGATCCTTGAAATGCTCTGCCCAACGGTCCAGTCTTTCCTGTCTACCATGGATGAGCTCTCCAGTCCTATCGCACACGACTTCACTAACCGAAGTTCGCCGCCCACCGCTGTCGCGTATAATCTGACATTGTCTTTGACCGTTACCTGAAGCGGCCGCTTCCTCCATCTCTTCGGCTTCCTTAACCCACTAGTTTTAGCGGTCGTTCTTAAGATTTATTGACAACTGACGCTGCAACTGTCGACGCATCTTATTCACCACCTTGCAGTTAGGGAGCTGACGTTTTTTGCTCCATTAGAACCAGCGACCCTTGTGGTCCATCCTTTGTTGTTTACCATGGATGACTTCCATTTCTATTGCACACAACTTCGCTAACCAAAGTTCGCCGCCCGCCGGTGTCGCGTTTGAGCTTAAACAGTCTTCGATTGTTACCTGAAGGTGCCGCTTCTTCCATCTCTTCGGCTAACTTGACCCACCAATTTTCCCGATCATTCTTAAGCCTAACTCCCGAGTTACTCATAAGGTTTCCCCGTTATATTCTACCAATACCACGAAGGCAGTGGTGCCCAAACACCAAAAGTCTTCACGTATCTGCTCCCGACGGCCATGTTTCAGAGCCGTAGAGCAATGCCGACCTCTGCTGCGTATATTTGGCCTTTGATCCGTAACCGGATGTCACATCGACCCCACAGATGCCTCAACTAAGCAAGCGCTTACTGGGTCTCCTGTGTGTATGAAGACACTTCTTCAGATATAGGGCCATCAGATGAATTAGAAACACACAAGTAGCTAAACCGCCCAGCTGTTCCCCTGAAAGATTAGGGTTGGCATTGAACCAGTCCAATCCTGAGACTGCATTTTCCGCTTGAAAGATGCAGCAGGTAAACCAAACTTACCTAAACTATCGTTTACACAATCGAGAAACCTTAACTTGAACTTTCGCTCAATAGCGTAACATCATCGGCATATCCCAAATTAGACAGATTTCTGTCTGTGCAGATGTCAGTGCCACTTCTCACACGAGGATAGGGCTATCTCCATAACCATCTCAATGACAAAGTTAAAAAAAGGTGGCAGGGGCAACCCTGACAAACCACTTCTTGTAGTGAATTTTGGCGAATTCGGCTGTTCGTATAAAGATTGGATGAGTGAAATGAATTCCTCCGGCACACCCTTCAGTGAGAGGCTGCGCCAACAAACTGAATCGAACGCCGCTTTCAAATCAAGAAAGACATTGTGGATCCACGTAATATGTCTATGCCCTAACATCTGTCGCAAAGTGAAAATCTGGTCAACAATCCCGGCCGGCGTTGTAACACGCCTGATTCCTACACATGCACCTTTCCCGATTACTAAATAATTGGCGGGGGATAATACCGGCGAGCATTTTGGGTGCGGTGTTCACAAAACTAATTCCTGTGGTTTTCACACAGGGATCTGTCACAATCGGCACAATCACCGACTCACAACAGTCCTTCAAAATCTCCTTCCTCAGATTGGTCCCAAGGGTTTTGTTAACTCCAATGTTAATGCCATTGTCCTTGAAGAAATATGTCTACAGTCCTTCTGGTCCAGCTGCCTTATATCTTTTTATCTCATCACTTCCATTTCCGATAGAAGGCTGGTATCCACTTACACTGGTTCATTTGCAGGCATAAGTGGAAGGCCCACGGTGACCGTGGGACAACTAATATGCTCCTTAAAGTTTTCTGTCCAACGCGCCGGCTGACGGTCCTGAGAGTGAGTCAGTGCGCCATCAGGTTCTTTAACCACTGCATTTACACCCAGCTTTAGCGCACCATTATTCTTAAGCAGTCGGTAAAGGTTGCGACTATTCCCTATAGTCGTGGCCTTTTCCATTTCCCTACACTTTCTTACCCACCACTGCTCGCGGTCATCTCTCAGACTTCTGGTCAGTCGACGTTTCAGGGATCTGCGCGTCTCATTGTATATTGTATCCGGGAGGACAGATGTACGAGTTGTGATCAGACTTATCTTATCATTGGCACCCTTGAATTCTGCTGAGTCTGTGCACCTCCTGGATGCACACCAGTCCGTCCTGGCTGATAGGGAAAATAATCAAGCACGGCCCGTAATGAGACGTGGAGTCATCACAAGCTTACTTAAGGATCGCGAAATCTTTGGTCTCATCGTGCATTAAACATGAAACTTGCTGTAGCCATGAGAAACTACGGAAGCTGTTCCGTCCTGTCCGAGCTATCGGTAACAAGGCATGGAGTGTGAGCGGAACGGTTTGTGAGGCTGTCGGTGAGCCTGTCCACAGTCAGCAGCGATGTCTTGTTTTAGTTATTGCAACCTTTCACAAAAGTGCTCCGGTTTCGGCAGCCACCTCACAGCACTGTCTACTCCAAATACGAAAAGAGGACGAGAAATCGTTGGAGCTCAATTATCACGTGGCTCGTGACCACACCTGACCTAACGGGACCTTATGCGGTTCTGTTCAGTGTCGTGGTTGCAGGCTTCCCCTTTGTGGTGAACCCTAGTGGCTTTAGGGCACACCCCTTCCGCTACATACATGCGTGAAGTAGGTTATAAGAGAACACGTTGAAGAACTACGCAGAATAAGAAATTTCTGATGCGGCATTCAGTTATATCAGCTATTTTCCCCAACCATCGTTTACTAGAGGTAAATCTTGTGAACCACAACTCGGTGGTCAGGCTAAACCTTCACGAGTTGGCCCTTTGCCTAGGGTTTTCATGCTTTTTTGCTGTTATCAACTGATCATCTCGACTCGTCTTATCACCATTTGCCTCGGACAACAGATTACAATGAAGCAACGCCTCTTCTAAAGACTGAACCCCAGGACCCAGTACCTTACCTCTAACCTATTATATGTATGCAGTTGCTTAGTGGGCTCAGCCCTATCCTCCTCGCCACCAGTTTGATGACCACTTCTCTACCCGGGATATCGGAGCGCACTGGATAATGTGGAACTCTCCTGTGAATTCTTGATGGGATCTCTCTAAAACCGCTTCTAGTTTTAATGGAACTACTGAATATCAGCTCGATGTCAGGAAAGACCAGCACAATGCAGGCTACCGCCGGCCGTGAAATTAGCCTACATTTAGGATGTGGGCAGCAGTTCGACCCTCAATTAGTCTCATGACTGATTCCACGTACATTTTTATTCAGTGAAATGTTGTCACCGGAATAATGGGCAAAATGCTTTATCCTCTGGGAAGAGTTCAGCTGTCTTTTAGACATTCTGTATAGCACACTATGATGAGCTGGGAGCTCACACCCCCTCCCCACGCAGTGGTTGGAGATATTGAGCAATATAGCTAAATCCCGTGGCCAGTGACAATCGTGCATTCGAAATGATTTTACTTCGCTATTGTTCTAGCTTACGACCCTGCGACTTTTTTCCCGCCGTTATTCGGTGATGCGAGTTAACAACGAAAAGGGAGCTTCGTTGGTACACAGCTGTTACACTGTGAGAGCCGGAGAAATTCTTTTTTCGTGCTCTGCTGTAATTAACAAGAGTCTCCCATACTCTTACCTGAGGTATGTCGGTACAACTCCATGTGAACCCACCCATACAAGTTGTCTGTGTGCCTTATGAGCAAGAAAGCCTAAGGTTGCACCGGTCGTTGGTGTTGATTGGTCCACGTGTGCTTGAAAAGGAAGAAACGTTCTCGACACGTTTACAAGGTAAAAAATCCGACCCTGCTGCTCACTAGCTTCGTTCTCGCATATCTTATGCGAAGAGAGTAATCCCTTTACTTCATTTACTGCTACGACAGATGTATGTTATTTTGGGAGGGGGTCTGGAGATTTTGAACCAGTGTCGAATGAGATGACCGATAACAGAAGTCAGATAAGCGGCTTTCATACTCAAACGCTATGATGTTAATCTCTTGGCCACCGACTGAGATGACTGATCGGTGCTCATATGTCGTATATATATATATATATAATGCAAATGCACATATTTATATTATACCTGCACAAAACTAGAGTGCAGATCATGTACCACCTACTATTTGCCGGACGGGATATTTGTCTGGTGATGGACTTCCTCTCGAACTACGCAGTGCTTTCGCACCAGCCTACGGAGCTTAACGTATGCTGGAGAACCCATCGTTGGGATGCGGTAGACCACGTCTTTTGTGATCTGTGCCAGATTGTTATTTGGTCGAGCTGAGTTGGGTAGGTCACTTAAATGGTTTAAATCGGGCTCAAGCGCTGGAAAACTGAAGTTTTGCATTGCACCAGGTGACCGAATGTTACTCGGGATGTAGTCAAGTCTTCAGTGGGTCGTCGCCGATGGTCGACGGTCTAGCGGTGGCTTTCTAAGAAAACATTGGTTTGTTGGACTCTACAAACTACAAAAAACGCCTCATTCTTAGGTCTAGCGTTCCTAGTTTATTGCCATAGGTTGGGAAAAGTTTCCCGTCGGCTCACAACGTTAATGTTGATGAAGTGACTGTGGTCTAGTACGAAGTTGTTATCAGGTTGACGTGAATCCTAGTGTCAACCAAGGAACGCAGGCCATCGATTCTATCCTACACGTGCATAAATTGGCTTGGTCGCGCGGTGCCGGTGGATTTGGCTTGCGTTACCCTCTGGCCTGGTTGTTTCTCTGGTTCGCGTGTAAATTGCAAGTTCTCATTTGTGCTCTTGAGAATCGAAACTGGTAGTAATGTGTGGTTTGGGTCCTAATGGCCGTTGCAGGGTACGCTGTTAGATCAGACTCCGTTGGCGAGGTATGTTGATCGTAGATTGGTTTGGTTCAACTTGCGTTGACTATCCTACTCCTTGAAATAACATCCGAACGTCTGAGTTGGATCTACTAGCCTCTGGTGCCCGATATGAAGGTTTCGAATGGGCGCTAGAAGCAACTGAAGTGTTCCCAATAGATGCATCAACCGGAGGAGTAAATGCATGTAACTATCCTAATGCTGTTTGTAATTTCACTGCACTTTTATAAACTGAAATCGATTAAATGTCACTTTAATGCTTGCGCTTAGGATCGGTGTTGTTGCGCCTATAGCTGACGGAGCACGGTACCGTCCAGTAATATGTCGCCCGCCGGTGAACACATCCTTGTAGCTGATTCTAGTGCCAATGCTGTTATTGAGGCTGTTGATAATTCGTTTGCAACGTAATCGCTATTCCCAGCAACCAGAATCTTTTAAAACAGAATTCTTGTCTACAATAGTCATTTGGTAGTGAACATTTCTGAACTATCAGCAGTACGGTTGGAGCGAATTCAAGGAGTAACTTCATAACATTAGTACCATTTACAGTATCTCACCTGACCGTCAAATATAAGTAATGAACTCCACCGGAATTATGGCCATGCCGTCGCGTTGCTAGGGCGTGCTCACAGTGAAATGCCAATTAAAGCTGCACCGAACTAATTGATTTGAGTTATTCTATATCTCGATATCCGGCGTCTCACCAAATGTGAACCAATCCGTGCTACTAGTTTTTTTATTCTATCGAGGATTGCTTGCGAAGTTCTCCAAATAGAGAAATATTCTTCCAGTTTGTCATTAATTCGATCCACCTAGCTGGTTTTCTGGTTCATGTTCCTTTGATGAAAATAAAGTCAACAGAACGACCAGTTGGCAAATCTCGGGTGTGTCTTAGACAGCGTAGATCAGTATGTCGGAGTTTTCCAAGCAACAACTCATTGCCTAAATTCCTCTGTAAAACCATTATTCTTATTAATTTTGGCGTCGCAGGATGGCAAACCTGGCCATATGAGGCCCTTTTGTTTAGTAAAACGCTTTATTCAGCAACTAATCACTCCAACTGTCTGTATTCATAAACAGCGTACACGTAAGAATCAACGTGAGCTCCATCCGGTCGGGGTGATATCAGTCACGTATTTCTACGACGGATGTCGGAACATATACACATCTTCAGTAAACCCAAAAAATCTTTCCTTCGATCTGAGATTGGCGCTCGATTCAGCCGATTACGGAGTTCGGTGGTATTGTTTCTTGCCGAAAGGTGTGACAGACAAATTTATCTCACTTTTCCAGTCTCTGCGCTGGAGGGAAAAGGAACAAGGTTGGATGTGGCGGTCAACGTTGCCGGTGCTATCGGCTGAGAAAATCAGCCTCCGATGTCTTTCTGTCCCTTGTAAGCTGTTAAGTTGGGCATTAGGGTCGACGGCAACGACCACGACGTCCGTGGAACGCAAACTACGGGGTAATCGGGATAAGTATCCGTGAAACTCACCTTTGGCCTCGACAGAGCTGCAGTTAGTAGGCACATAAAAATGATAAGCAGCCAGTGGCGCTTCAGTCGAATGCTCTTAACACGCACAAGTATCCAACCGAACTACACCCAAATTGCTGTTGACTGGAGTCTACTCTAACAGTGCACGCTCGGCTCTCGTGCTCTGAGTCATCTTGACGCCAGCATGACCAAGAGCTTTCGAAACCGGATCACCAGACACGAAAAGTGAAGCTTGAGAAAGGGGTTTTATCTGGGCTATGAAGTGACTACAGAAATGGGACCCCGAGTACGCGTTTATGAGACGCAAGAGGCATGTTTTGAACGTTTTAAGAGCTCCATATAGGGCAACTTATTCCCTATCTGGTTAAGCGTGCGGATATTGAAGGCAGATAAGTGGAGTAAACAGTAAGCTTGAATGTTACCTCATTTATTCCCTGCTCTTGTTGTCGTCAGATAAATCTATTTCTTGACGTCTTGTGGCAACTTGCGTGCCACCATAACCCAACAAACTATACTGGATGGCTTATCTCAAGCCGAACATTCAGTCATGCTTACAAGGTCAATGAGCTAGATAGAAGCCTGACGAAGCAAACTGGTCCTCAATGTTGGGGTTTATTTAATCTAACAATTCAATCGAAAAAATGAGTGAGGGAATAATTCATTCAAGCAGATGGACTTCCACTCAGCCATTCCAGGATGCCTTGTGCATTGATTCGCATTAGAATTAAAGAATTAGGTTGAAAACCCTAGGCATTCTCCCGCTTAGCTGCTGAACTTCCTAGCAGTACCAGTCAGCCATCTCCCATAAACTATGAGAATAAAACGAGTCCCATATTTCAAAGGTCGTCGTGTAAAATAATCAGGACCGCGTTGCCTATTGCATCCAGCGGAGTGGACAGTGGTGAGCATGNGCAGTGTAATTCGACCAGTTGCGCGTAATGTTTCACCATCATGTTTGCTGCCCATCTCAGAAGACGGACCAGCTACCGTCGCGGGTCAACGTGGCATAAGAATCGTCTTGAATACTAAAGCTGAAGCAGCCCCTTCAGACGGAATCTCAGTTAATAGTCGTTCATGTGCCGTAAGTCTCCAAGGGTCATTTGGTGCGCTGACGGATGGATACGTTAGTGACAGTTTATTCATTGCCTCACAATATGCTCCATCAGGTTGGCGCTGACAAGCAGAAGAACGTGTTTAGTGGTGTGCTTGCCGTTCATTGGCAGGGACAAAGGCTGTATTGTATAGTAGTAGTTGGTTTTAAAGCACGAGTTGAGAGATGTATCGCATCAGCAGCCCGTTTATTTGAACATCAAGCCTTGTTCGCTAAGCGCGGAGACAACAGAAATAAATGTCGCCAGTTTTCCAGTGCAAGTTTCGAACACGGTTCGCCTCGCACACCGACATGGCGTTCAAACTCCACAAATACCTTGAGTCAAATTAACCATAGTGATAGACGGCCACTCGCTATCGACCGGCTCATTACTACACCTTATTTAATAGGACCTTAAGGGGTAATGTGCCACTCCAAATTTCGGGATCGTGGTTACCGTGTGGTGGACCCTAGTGATTATGAGGCATGCCGCTTCCTCTTTTTTACTCAACCTGTCTCCTCTGTCCCCAACCCAACCTGTTTGCCCCTTCTGCCTATCCCTAGTATCTCCATTGATAACACTCGCAACGGTTCATTGTCAAATAGTGTAGTAAGTGGTTTTCATTCTGCTAGTTCGAATTTTCTCAAGCCTCTGAATCTCGGTTCCTTCAATGTGCGCACTTTAATGCAGGCTGGCCAACAGGCGTGTTTGGCTCTGACAGTGGACTCACTTTCGATTGATGTCTGCTGCGTCAGTAAAACACGAATTCAGGGCTCGAATCGAGTAATTCAGTTAACCGAGCCAAGTGTCTCGTCAAGATATTTTCTTTGCACTTCAGGAGACGAAGCAGCTCAAGCTGTGGGTCAACGGGGTGTAGGAATAGTCTTGAGTGAGAAGGCTGAAGCAGCCCTTCTAGACCGGATTTCAGGCAACAGTCACTTGTGCGCCGTGAGACTGCAGGGATCAGTCGGCCTCCGAAAGGATAGTAGTGTTAAGCGTAGTTTATTTGTTATCTCGGCATACGCTCCAACAGACTGCAGCACTGATATGGAGAAAGACGAATTTTACGATAACCTCGTCACTCTTGTTCGGAAGAGCAAACGCTGTGACATTGTAGTGGTAACAGGTGACTTTAATGCACAAATTAGAAAACAGTGCATCGGAGTCCTGTTTAGGTGGGAGATGCGCCTTGACTGTTCAGCGAACAAAGACTTCTCCAATTCTGTGCGGACAATCATTTATTCCTATCTAATACGAATTTCGGACACAGTCCGCGTTGCACAGCGATATGGCGTTCTAACTAGACAGGTACTCTGAGTCAGATTGGCCATATTGCATTAAGCTACCGTTGACGCGGTGTTGTCCAGAACTTTTGATCATATTGGTCCACGTCCGTCGAATCGGACCATGCGTTAGTTTTAATGCGATTTTTGCTGCAGCTGAATGGCCATTAACGCAAGCCACAAACCCGATTGGCTGTCGAACGTTTGTCTGATTCGGCTGTTCGCAACAGCTACGAACAGGAACTATCCGAGGGACTAAGAACTTCGACGAGCGGTCGGTTCAAATTAAGCAGGCGATGCCTTTGGCAGCAGATTTGGCCTGTGGTCCTAGATCTAGCGTTCATCAAAGACACTGGATATCACAAGGGTCGCTGGGTCTAATGGAGCAAAAAACGTCAGCTCCCTAACTGCAAGGTGGTGAATAAGATGCGTCGACAGTTGCAGCGTCAGTTGTCAATAAATCTTAAGAACGACCGCTAAAACTAGTGGGTTAAGGAAGCCGAAGAGATGGAGGAAGCGGCCGCTTCAGGTAACGGTCAAAGACAATGTCAGATTATACGCGACAGCGGTGGGCGGCGAACTTCGGTTAGTGAAGTCGTGTGCGATAGGACTGGAGAGCTCATCCATGGTAGACAGGAAAGACTGGACCGTTGGGCAGAGCATTTCAAGGATCAGTTTAGCTCGCCACATGCTAGCGAATTTAGTCCAACGTCTGCAGCTGCAAATTCTTGGTGGGTGTCACTTGATCCCCCAATGGAAGTGGAAGTGGAGTCGAATATTCGACTTCTGAAGAGGGGAAAAGCCGTCGGTCCCGACGACCTTCTCCCAGTTTTTTTTCAAATTGGATGGGGGAAGCTCTGGTAAAATCACTTACCTTCTTGCTTTATGATATTTGGAACGAGGAGCGTATTCCGTTATCGTGGGGTGGGTAACTGATTGTACCCATCTTCAAGAAGGGCACAAGGAGTGACTGCAGCATCATCGTGGAATTAGTTTAATTAAGATAGTTACTAGGTGTTATCTTCGATAGTGCTGCATCGTTTGACACCGATTCGCGAGAGTAATATCCGCGAACAACAGGCCGAATTCCGGCCAGGTGGAGGTTGCATCGACCAGATATTCACTCTCCGACAGTTACTGGAAACGCGCCACACACCGGCGTCCTACGATCGTAGTCTTTCTGGACTTGAAAGATGCTTTCGACTCCGTGGACCGACCAGCGCTATTCAGTGCTCTCTCCATTCCTGTTCAGCTTCGTCATGGACGAGGTGATGGGAGATGGTTTAGGAGATCATTGGGATGTATGATTCGAACTGAGAAGTGGAGGTAAGCTATGTGGTCTAGATTACGTGGATGACGTCGTGTGCCCTTTCGAATCCGCTGTCCATGCGCAACTGGCACTAGATGGACTCTCGAGATCGGGCGCTCGGTGTGGCATGTGCCTTGCACCTTCAAAGTGCGACGTGGTTTTACAAGACTGGTCGACATCAGCGCCGAACTTGATACTAGGAGAGGAACTACCGACTGTGGACTGTTTTACCTTCCTTGGTAGCTGCGTGTCGAACGATGATAGCCCGGCAGTGGAGGTAAACGCGCGTATCTCAAAGGCTCGGGCAGCTCACGCTGGACTGAATCACTTAGGGGCGTCGGCCTGCTATTTCACTGAAGTTGAAAGGTCGTATGTACTGCGCTGCATTGCGTTCAGTGCTTTTGCACGGTTGCGAGACATGGAGTATGCGTGTGGGCGATGTTCGTCGGTTGGAGGTTTTTGACCACCGATATGTACGTAGTATGGCTAGGATTGGATGGAGTGGCCGGGTGAGTAATGTAGTGGTCAGAAATCTAGTACTAGGTGTCGGCTCTCAGATTACCTTGTTTCAGCCTATGAAACTTAGTAGAGTACGTTGATTGGGTCATGTGTTGCGTATGTTAAACACTCGTCTACCATACCGTGCGCTATTTTGTGTTCTTCCCAAGCAATGGGAGGAACAATGTAGAGGCCAGCAGCTGACGTGGCAACGTGAAATGAAAAAATGTACAGCGAATCTAGGTAAGGTAGGCATCTCGCCTTTGTGGTTGAGATCCGAGAGACTCGTCAAATGGAGACACTTAAGGATATGGTAGTGAACCGTAAACAGTGACGATCATGTTGTCATCTTCTGTCGAATCAGAATGATTAAAATATGTTTGTACAGTTAGACTGTTTTCCGTTTGTTGACTGCAGCAGCGTTTTATCTTTTCCCGCCTGTGAAGGTCCACTCTTTGTTCCTCTTGGATATTCACTCTTTATAGAAACGTGTTACTCTGGAGAAAGGCAGCGGTCAGTAAGGCTTGCCTTGCTGTTTAACGCTGAGCGATGGTGATGATGATACCACTTGCAGTGCACATGCATGAAGCGTGTTATGAAAAAGTGGGCTGCCGTTGGCGCGGTTTTGTCCAAAATTGTAGGTCGTGCTCGTCTATGTACGTAGGGTTAGACGATGTCGTAGTTTTAAATCGGTTCTCGTTACAGCTCAATAGCCGTCAACCAAGACCGCAATTTGGTTAGTCCGTACAACGTCTCTGTAATTCAGGTGTTTTCATGATCTACAAGCAGAAGCCATCAGTCGAGCTAAGAACTCCGAAGAACCGCAGTGAAGATGATTAATGGGATCAAATCTAGCAAGCTATGTACTTGGCATCAGGTTTCATCCGCGGTCGTAGATCCACCGTCTGTGAGACACTGGATCTCAGGAGTATCTGGGTTTAATGCTTCAAAAACGCTAGCTCCCTAACTAAGGAGGCTAATAACAGTGCGACATTCACAACCCCAAGTGGCGATAATCCCTAAGGATTTTGACGAGTGGTGGGTTAAAATGATCAAACAGCTGAGAGTAGCGGTTTATTCAAATAGCAGTCAAAGGCCTTAGGCTTGTATGCGGCAAGGGCGGGTGGTGAATTTCGGTTAGTTAAACTGTGCTTTTCAACACAGAACCTCTTCATGACACGACAGAGACTCGACAGTTGAGCTAAATACTTCACTGATCAGTTTAGCTGGTCGCGCGTTAATGTAGTTACTCTGACATCAACAACTGTGAATCCTTGGGAGGTGTTACTTGACCTGCTAACGTTATTGTAAATGATGCCAAACGTTCGTCCATTGAACTGGGAGAAACCGGCCGGTTTCATCGAACTCCAAGTTCTCTCCACACTGGTTAGAGATGCTTTGAGAATAGCATTTAGCTCTCTGCCCCTTGGCATTTGGGACGAGGATCTTATTCCGTTATCATGGGGCAAATCACTGATTATACTGATCTTTACGAACATGCAAAAGTTGTGACAAGCATCGTGGAGTTAGTTTAATTCCAATAGCTACCAATGTTTTACCTTTGACAATACTGTACCGTCTGACACGGATTCACGAGGGTAACCTTTGAAAACAAGCCGGACTTCATCCTCATCGGAGTCGCATCAACCACATCTATACCCCGCTCCTGGTTACTTGGAACGCGACACACACCTTGCGACAATCGTAGTTTTTCTCGTCTTGAAATTCGTCTTCGACTTAGTTGACCGGAAAGTGATATTCACTGCTCTTCACCAGGTGTGCCAGAGAAGTTTGTTGCCCTCTTACGGACATTAGACTCTTATGCATGTGATTTCTTGGGGGTATACTACTAACTGCCAAGTGCATTCGAGACGACAAGCGGTGTCCGACAATCAATGGTTGAGGTTAGAGTGGATGCTTTAGAAAGTCTTCAGAGTGTAAGCGTCGAACTGGAAAATGGGAGAAGCTGTATAAGTTAGAATACACAGACGAACTGGTTTGTTTGTCCCAAGTTGCGGAACACGCGCGGCATGCACTAGACTGAGGGTTGTAGCTGGAATCAGCATGCTCTTTACATCTTCAACATGTAAAGTGCTCTTACAAGACTGGTCGACGCTAGTACCGAGCGCAATGCTCGAAGGAGAGAAACTAATGACTCTTGACCATTTCAATTACCTCCGCAGCTGCGTGACAAAGAATGGTGCCACGGTAGCAAAGATTAGCACATGTATATTCGAGGCTCGAGCGGCGTACGTTGGACTGAAGCACTTGTGGCACCGACCTGATAACTTGCTAAAATTGAAAGATCGCGTGCACTGCGCAGCAGCGCGCTCAATGCTGTTGTGTGGTTTAGATATGGAGTTTGCGTTCTGGAGATGTTCGTTGCTTCTAAGCTTTTGATCATCTATGTTTGCGTAGTATCTCTGGAATTAAGAATCGAGCATTGTATCTTGGTTCGGAGAGTATTCTGTCACAGTGTATCAAGTTTAATGGGTTTCATTGTTTGAATCCTGTTTCTTATGGTGAACACGTCTACCGTATCATGCCATATTTTGTGGTTAGAACCCAAAATATCTACCAGTCACCTTGGTGGGGACGCAGGGATATGATAACGATCGGTGATTAGCATCGATCGTATTGCCATTTACTATCGAATCAGGAGTATTGGATGAAGTGCGTCTGTACAGTTAGACTAGTCCGTATGTCAGCCACTGCCGGATTCTTCTCCCGCCCGTATGGGTCCACTCCCTGTCCATCTTGCATATCCATTCTTCATGTTGCAGCGTGTATCTCAGTGAAGCAGACAGTGGCCAATCGGTCTTGCTTTGTTATTTAACGATGAATAATGGTGAGATTAGTCCACCGACCGCAGTTTTTCGTGTCACTTTGGGTGACCTTTGTTTCTTTACTCCATGTATTATGCATGGATGTAGTGGAAGGAGCATGCTTTTTAACCGCTAGGGCCTACTACACGCAAGGAAAGGGGCAGCAGGCAACTGTCCCTGGAACGTGGAATGGTATAGAATCACATATGGTCTCATTAAATCATGCATGGCAATCGATATAAGTCCCGGTGGTCTTGGGTGATCCCTATATCGAAAGAAGGAACATTGGTGAGCTTTCCTGTGTAAAGGATGTTGAAAATTTTTTGGTCAGCCTTAATCTGCGGCTGCCCACACCGCAGAAGACGTTTCTTTTCGATAATCCTAACCGGAGTTTCTGACTGAACAAGATAGTTGGACGTTAATCCAACACAGGAACTGTGAGCAAAATCATGCTCACCACTGTCCACTCCGCTGGATGCAATAGGCAACGCGGTCCTGATTATTTTACACGACGACCTTTGAAATATGGGACTCATTTTATTCTCATAGTTTATGGGAGATGGCTGACTGGTACTGCTAGGAAGTTCAGCAGCTAAGCGGGAGAATGCCTAGGGTTTTCAACCTAATTCTTTAATTCTAATGCGAATCAATGCACAAGGCATCCTGGAATGGCTGAGTGGAAGTCCATCTGCTTGAATGAATTATTCCCTCACTCATTTTTTCGATTGAATTGTTAGATTAAATAAACCCCAACATTGAGGACCAGTTTGCTTCGTCAGGCTTCTATCTAGCTCATTGACCTTGTAAGCATGACTGAATGTTCGGCTTGAGATAAGCCATCCAGTATAGTTTGTTGGGTTATGGTGGCACGTAAGCCGTCATAATACGTCAATCTCATTCTGTTGGTGCCATGGTTGGTGACCATTCTAGGGTTTTCGGTGGCGCAAATTTTAGTTCTGTTGTTAATTTTCCAAAATTGATGACATTTTAAATATTGCGTGGTTGGAAATTTTTATGCCCGCAAAAGATTCGTCAAAACTCGTTCTGTGATTGGCTGTTTGACGTATCGACCAAGGCCACCTAAAACTATATAATCGATTGGGTTCACTTGAATTCTGATTTGTATCGATGAGTCACCAATAAACTCACGGCAATGTCCTGTGTTCCTTTTCTCTTCCTCTTGCGGGCTGGGCTAGCTGTTACTGTTCCGCGTCTTCTTTCATTCTGTGTTGTTCATTCAAAGGAGCGGCCGTTCCGTTTGTTTTTCGACTACGGGACTTGTTGGCCTCAGCTCGAACAGTTGTCTCCAATCTACGTGTGTGTTCGTGTCCTGCTAGACCACATGTGTGCTCCTGTGCTGTCGTGCGACGCTAGTGCTTACGTCTTGTACTTCAGTATATGTATAGATCAACCAAACCCGGCAACACAAACAGACGGTCAGTCGTTATGCCAACAGCCGAACAGTTTAATTAAGACCAGTTAAACAGGGGTTGCGTTGGTTCTCTAGGCAAACTTGCCGATTTGAAAAGTGAAATTTTACTGGAGCTGGATTAATGCTCTTGATAGTCTTAGGACTTATGCTAGTTTGCATCCGCTACTGGCGGCAAGCTCGCTCGTCCAATAGAAGCAATTATTTTAGCGAACCCTCTGCTCACTATTACACCTGTACTTTTAAGCTCAAGGCGTAATATTTTGCGTCAACTAGGTCTAATCGTCACGGTTGACCACGAATCGGAAGATCTCTGTTTAGAGAGGCTGCCATTTTAATCAAGTTAAAGCAGTAAACTACTAAACACGTCATTCTTGAAAAAACAATCATTTTCGAAAGTTCATGTTAAAACATAACGTTAGGAGTTCATTCCTCTGGTCCTGGCGCAGATCACTACCGCTATTTCAAGCACCATTGTCCTGATGAAGTTGAATAATCTTTAAAGCGCAAAGTGTCAACAGACTTGGCGTATGGTTTACTCGCTCAATGAACCAGGGAATATGATTGTTCTGCGCAACAGTAGAAAATGCTGACCACTCCCAAATATAGTTACCTGTTAATTTTGTTGCATGGTAAGTGGTAACCTGCAATGCAATTATAAATGGACATTTCTGAGAGGTAGTTCCTTGAGAAGGTCATTACTCTTTCTTATTCCTGCCTAAGTTGTTTACTCCTACACGGATAAAATGAAAAACCTTACAAACGAATCGAAAGAGTGCACGATAGATAAGGGAAATTCTGTCGTTGTGGTGGCAGATACTACCCTAATCATGAGAAAGCAGGCAATATAAAAAGCGACAATGTCTTCGAAAGAAGCCCCGGGTTTCATTCTATCGGGATTTAGTGATCCTGTTATCCCGATGAGTGGTTTTCTTTCAGTTTGACGGAAATCAGGCAAATGGACGTTTGGGTCCGGGGTATGCTTCATATAAAGGCGTACTACGGCTTGAATCTTGATCCTATCCACAATGTGTTCCGTGTCCTGGTGTGATAATTTAACGACCTACCCAGCCAGTGAATATTGTCCTAGAAATCTTAGAAATTCTTGGAGTATGGAGTAGGAGCAGTTCCATACTAGATGTGTTGGACGCCACATACAAATTGGCGGGCCCATCGATCGCCGTTGTTTATTGATGCTGGATTTCTGGCATTAGGTCTCAAAGTGTTGTAAATAAGTTCCGTTGTCATAAATCTGTACATCCATATATATATATATATATATATAGAGAGAGAGAGAGAGAGAGAGGGAGAGAGCGATTGTACAAGTGGATGTGTAGATCACATCCCACCCGACAAAACCAGTGCGCAAGGGGGAATGAAAAAAGAAAATGTACGTGGTTCGCCGCATATAATAGCTTTCCTATCGTTCGTCGCCTTGCTGTCCGTGATCCATGGGTCCGCTAGATGCTACACGGTTGCCCAAACGGTAGAAGATTAATACTCTATCCTGAGCCGTTAACCAAACGATTGAGCTGACAAGGCAGTGAGACCATCTGAGAGCAGCCCACTGGGAACCGATGGCTGACTGTTCATTTCTTACGCTTTATATGAAAAATGATTGAGAAAGAGTATAATAATGGCTGACACGAAAAAAACACCTTTTTAAGTGCACTTGGAGCAAGGACGTTCATTACGCTGACCAATAGAGAGGAGGACTACCGAGTAAAAGATGACATGAAGTTGAAGGTAATAAGGTTTAAATTACCACGCTTATGAGAAGCTGGGTGGTATGACAGCTCAGCTGTTGCCCTGCTCATTTCCACGCCTAATCTGTTAGGGCCTTACGATTCATTATTATGGATTCTGGTTGTCTATCTTTATTCTCGATCATGACGATTCGCGGTTGCACGCGCTCCCACTCGCCAAGCAACAAGGAACTCATCATCCCCATTAGCATTGGTTCTGTACACCAGTTTTTCGAAGGGATTCGATTCGAAACGTGACACCTGACCGACTGCCTCGGTGACAGTAACTGATTTCTCCGTTCTTGCAACAAGATCGCATGGGTTTTTCTAACACTCGAGAACTACATTGCAGTTTCTGGAACTCAAAACACACCGTATATCTTCTATTTTCGGCCAATGATGATCCATCTTTCTAATCTTCTGAAGGACCGATGGAACTGCTACTTTATACGCCCGACATTTTTTAAACAACTGAATATCGCACCAACACTAAATAGGAATAAGTGTTCGGTGGACTTGGCGGCAATTAATCCGAGATACAATCGATCAAGAATTTGTGGAGTGTGGAAATAAAACAAGCTTTTGGTAACCGAAACGGACAATTTCATTTCTGTTTCAAGTGATGGTTAGCTTGCAGCAACTGATGATCCCTGACAATGCAAATAAAAAAGTTAATCTTGGTTTCCAGTCATCAGTATTTTATGCTGAATAATCAGCAAAATAACTTATAATCGTCTACTTTGACTGCTCATGTGACTTACAGCCTCTGCGGAGGAGATTCTGCGCATTTCTCCTTGTGAGATTGTTGACTGACATCTGGTAGTCAATCTAGGAGAGATGGCCAGACCCTAATTTCAAATCAGAAACGGGCGGCCTAAGAGGCGAATATCCCCATACTCACATGCATGTGTTCAAGGTGTGTACTGGCCCTCCAGGATGTCGAGCCTTGTCCGAGGAGCGTACGGAATGAACACTCAGTCACTGGTCCACAGTGGATACGGACCACACGGTCCGTTTCTCTGCTTAGCAGGTTAAGCTTCAGATGCCTAAAGGTCTCCGCTGTAGATCCCTAGTGAAACCACCTGCTTTTGGCTTGGTCAAACGAGTTATTGCGCTCACAAACCAATTATGAATTTACGCGACTGCATTCCTTTGTTAATGAGACTGTAGAAGACGTTTGAGGTGCGACCCAAAGCGTATTTTCTATCTGACTCCGACACCGCGACTGACTAAGCCCCTCAGTGGACAGAATAGAGAAAACCTGAACCAGCAATTGGATGATAGAGTTGTGTTGTATATATCGTATCACCGATACGACGATACACGAGATCGCAAACGACAGAAAAGAGGTGCCGTGTGGTCGAAGCGATTTGAGAGCGAGGACTTTCGAAATGTGCAATACGAACGGAAACGTACAGACCCCGTGTGCGGTAAAACAAACGCAACCGAAAAAATGTCTCAAGATTGATGTCAAGCGTCGTGAAACATTAGAGAAATGGTATCCGAAAATAATCGATTTTCTATGGAAGATCGCTGCCACCACAAGTTATTCACAAAATTGCTCTATCCATTTTCCGTTGCCTGCACAATCTATTTCAGTTCCATTTGTTATCTTATCTTCTCTCTACATCACTGACGTAGGATCTAAGCACAGTCCAAGGTATGATAACAGACCTGCACCTCCACTGACCAAAGCCGCACTCTCCTCCGACCACGCTCGTCATTCAAACTTGGAACATATAACTTGCATACACCTTTGCGAACAGGTCAGCGAGCTCGGACACTAGTTTTTATTGTTGGCATTTGCTGCCTACAGTAGACCTTAATATAGGACCCCAACCAAGCAACAAAAAATAACTCCGGCCGAGAAGGATGTTGCTCCTCACTTATATATGCATATCAATCTAAACCGGCTTAAAAACAAGCATAGCTCCAGCGCAACATGTAATTGGGACTTCACAGAACGTGGACAAATACGGAAAGGGAAAGGATGAACCTTAACGCACCAACTGTTTTTGTGTTTTCACCGTACATACTGTGATTTTTTGGTGGTTTTCGGATTATTTTTAAAGAGATTGAGATCTACGGACATCCCATACAGCATTCGCACTACTGACTTTGGTTCTGAACCACGTATCAGCGTCTCTAACCAACAACAGTTCTTATCTCTTGTACTCCAACCACGGAGTCAGGAAGTACCAACCGAGGCCAAAACGAAAGCTAACTTCATAACTCTGTGCCAGGTCGCTTCTTTCAGCCTTACCCAACACGTGCAAAGCGGCACAAAAAGGTAGACAATGAGTAGGCATGCGTCCGCACCAAAAACACGCCAATGCACTTCGTCATTGCTCACCTGGTGTTTCCAATCGACACGGCCAGTGCTTCAAAGATATAAGCGGTCGAAAACGGAAAGTCACCGAGCATCCTCAACACCAATTGGCCTCGCAACCGTAAAGAAGAACTGCGAACCGTGGTACTGTACATTCTTCCCCTGAGGGCAAACCACAAGTCATGGCGGCGCCAAAAGTGTGGTAGGTTCTTGAAAGCTGCTCTGGACTTTGTGATTCATGATGTTACTCTCCCAACATCTCCGCCAAGTGTGGTCAGATTCCCGAAGCTATTGACTGACTCTAACCAATCGCCACAAAGAGTGCGTGCAGGCGCAATCTCCTGTCGGTGTTGTAGTTGTACTTTGCATTTTGAGGGGGCAAAGTACACACCTTATCGAGATATCTCAATCGCCAAGCGGTCTAACACGTGTTGAATTGCTCGTGTATCGTCACTCAACAAGGCAAAATCATCGGCACACTTTAAGTCAGAAACCGTTCCCTGGGGTTACTCCAACTTTACCATCTAAAAGATCGGATAGAGCGTCCTGTAAAGCATTCTCTACGACAGAATTGAATAAAAATGGGGACATACGGCATCTTTGA
>LUCM01004197.1:55341-100383 GCA_008360955.1 Fasciolopsis buskii
TTTGCTATTTGATTCATGGTAGAGACTAATGGTCCTATGGTTGGCGCAGTCACTGTACAAGTCATTTTTGATGATCTCGTATCAATAACACTCAGAGGATATACACACACAACGCAACGTATAGACCCCTCACTATCCACATATAGCACAGAGCGGACTTTCTGCGGCAAAGTTACCAGAGCCGCCTCTACAGCGAGAACTTACATATACTTTCTTAGACTAGGTTCTAAACCAGTTCCGTAACATCTACCTCTCATCTGGTCTCAAAGTTCGAGCTTGGGGAATGGCGCATCGGTCCGACCATTGGACGCTTTACGACGTCCTCACCTTATAGCTCTTGCGTTTCTCTTGTTTCGATTCCCCGCCTCAAACTGATTGATCTGTTTTACCCGTTGTCACACGCAGTTGCTCAACCTTGGACCCATTACTCGCTGCGGAGAACTTAAGCTCAGCTCCTGTTATGGCCTGCTGCAATCGATTTTGCTGAAATTAGCGCGCTCTTGACAACCTGGCCGATCAGACAGTGCATTGTGCACAACGATCGCAGTACAAGGGACGGGCACTGGAAGTTGTGGATGGGAGGGCGTGACGTTCGACCGACTTCCACAGATGGCAGTGTTACGCTCTAGCATTTGAGCGCTCTCATGTCTGAATTTGCTCACGTTGTGCCCTATATCCTGTTGTCGAGAAAGCGGTCTCAAGCCGATGCTCCTCTCGCGAATCAAGACACGCTGTTGCTATGTAATCGTGTGATGTATGGATATTTATCCTTTAATCGCTAACCTACTTACATTTGTTCCAACTAGTACGCGGGCCAGGAAAGTCTGTTTGGACCCTCTGTGTTCTCCATCTCTCATGAGTTATATAACAGCTCTTGTGTATTAGGTACTGAGTCCTCATCGGAGTTCTCAACACGTTCCCTCAATGTATTATACACGACAAGCTTGTGTAGCAGGTTTACGGTCTCATACTCATAGTCCGTTGCTTTGCTGATGGGCTGATACCTCGGCTCTAAATTCATAGGTCGGGAGTTTATTGAACAGCCTTGGCCAACTGATCAGCGATGAAACTACGCAGTCAAGCGGCCACGGCAGGCGAAAAACCGGGGGACATACAACGCCCCAGGTCGCACAGCCGGAGGAAGCGAGTTCGATGAGATCTGGATTGTATCTGAGGGTGGATGCAAGAGAACAGGAACAGGACTTATTCCAGTGACACTAACACTAAAATGGCCGACTGCAGATCCCGAAGAATGTGAGGAAATAGGATGGGAGAGGGATAACTCGAATCGATGGGGGAGAAAGTTGTGTATTATAGAAGGTTGCTCTCTTGCATATATGAAAATTAAGAAACGTTTGTACAAAGATCAGCCCCATTTGGACCAGAGTAAACCATTTTGTTCGAGGATGAACCTCTAGTCTTTGCGCGGTCAAGCGCTTTCTGCAAGACATCAGAATCATTCCAGACCAGCCGGTGGCTAGTTGATCGGTTCATGCACCTGTTCTTGAAAACCTCGCCCGTTCAGCGGAACAAGACGAGGGGCATTATTTGGTTGGCGAGCTAAATTCGCCACGTAGCAGTGCCACCGGCGGTCTCGCGTGGTGATTTTTAGGGAGATCGCTTGCCATGTAAAAAGCCACCACACCCTCGACACTTCCGCTGCTTTCCCACAGCCGCCTACCCGATGGACCTGAGTCTATCCTATTCATGGTTAAACACCTAAATGTTGGCCGTTGCCTTAGTCGCAACCCATGGACGCGCCCATTAGCATGCAGGTCTGGTTCTGGTTCGGTGGGCTTTGGAATGGTTTTGAGTGACTTCGATGCTGGTTTCTCAGGATAGGTGATAGTTGACTACGTGCTGTAAACATCAGAGGCTCGTACCAAATAAGCAGTTAACTAACTGGTAGCCGATGCTAGTCTAGAATGTGTACATTTGTCCCTACGGAATGGCCCAGATGCCGAAGAAGACGTTCTGTTAGCGTCCTCACAGCTTGATAAGAACAGGACAAAATCAGCCACTGTAGTTTCAGCCGGGTATCACTGGATCTAGTGAAGGATGTCGTTTTGGTCTTAACTGATGCCGCTCAGACGATGATAAAAGCTTCTGAGAATATGATCTCGTCATTGACTTAGCATCTAGTACCACCGTTAAGAACACAAAGCGGAATTCAGCAATCCGGTGACCTGCGTCAATTCAGGTCCGGGAACGGTTAAATCGCATCGTAATAAAATTTAAGTTGGGAGGCTGTATTTAAAACTGCGGTTCATACTTGGGAACTTGCGCTGATTCTGACCACGGACATGTGTACCGCGTTCTATAGGCGCCTTGGTTGGGCCACCAGAAAATAGGATAACCGATCGATGTTACCAGGCTACTAACTAAATTCCGCAGTATGAGGAGTGGTATGTTGTGCCCCATCCCACGATCCCTCTAAAGCAGCGCTGGGCCCTCGGAAAATCGCCCCTACATCCCGTTTGTCTGGCCAGATGCGGCATTACCTCCAAGTCGTTAGATCACTGGATATCAGGAAACTCCACCCGACCTATGGATATCTGCAACTGAATTCCAACAGATTTAGCGGATAACCAAACCAGTCTATTTCCAAAACGTGGGCTTACCTCAAGCTTAAGAAAATATCGTGTGAATTGGTGGTCGAAACTCGTTGCGGAGATGGAATCAGCTGCTGTTTCAGGAAAACATCTACCTAATTCATTTTATTGGTTTCAAGAGACGTGGTGTCATCGAGGTAGTCTACGAAGCTGACAAACGCCTATTCATAGTCTTCATCGGCGACTAGAAAGATGAACTGAGTACTTTAACCAGCGATTCAACTACCCCCTTTCGCCAACGGACACATCACCTGTGGGTGTTCAGTGCTCAATGCCTTTGAACCCGCCTAACGAAGCTGGAATCTGTATCCATTCACACTCCCCAGGCGTAATAAGGCTCCAGGTCCAGACCGCTTGCTACCAGCTTTATTCAGAGACACAGGGTGCATATAGTAAAAGAACTGGTGTAAGTGTTCCCGGATGAGAGGGAAGTTCTTCTCGACTGGATAGAATCGGTCGTTATCCCAGTCTTCAAAAATGGCTTTCGAACTACCCCTGGGAATCATGACTCAGGTTACGTCAAAGGTCCTAACGTTTATTGTTCTCCGCAAATTAACAACAAAAATAAACGAAAAAAATCTGCGAGGAGCAAGGGAGCTTCACCCTGATTGAGGCTGCTTAGGTCAAATGTTCACTCTGCAGACATTGCTTAAGCATCGACATACCTACGGAAGACCGACAATCGCCGTGTTCTTGGAGATTAGATCAGCTTTTTATTCAGCTCACATGACCAGTGTGAGATTGATTGTTAATGTGCGGTGTGCCTGAAAAGTATATATCAATCGTCAAATCCCCTTACCCCTATTCTTCTAGACGGGTTAGTGTTCATGCTATGATTCTCTCTTCCTTTGTTTTCTCCGGTGGAGTTTGACAAGGTTAACCCATTTCGCCTTTTCTCCTTAACTTTGCGGTCGACGATGACCCTTAAGAGACCGGTAGAGGGTCTCGTAGATGCTGGTGTCGAACTTCAACCGGATCACAGACTTACTTCGAGTATGCTGGCGATGTCGTACTTCTCGCCTCCAACATCCAAACAGCCCAACTTCTGTGCAGCTTGACAACTAAAGTGACCCGATGTGGTGTGTAGTTCGCACCATAAAACTTTAGGAATTTACTTTGTGAATGACTGTACTTGTGCTGCACTCGGACAATGAGAGACTGGAAACTGCGGAAAACTTTGTCCGTCGGAAAATGACGGCATTGAGGACAAAATATTTATGTGTACTCCAGAGACCAGATTAGCTCTTCCTAACTTCAAACAACTATGGTGCCGACATGAAGTCAGTCCGAGCATGTAACCACCAGGCACCCCGTACTGCTGCATGGTTGTAAACCCTGCCCCTACTAGTTCAGGACCGTTTAGTGGCTGTATGTGGCGCCCGCTACTTATGTAGTATGGCCCATGTTTGTTGGAAGCAACGCCGAAATGCGCAGTAGATTGTGTGATATAACCAACTCCTCGTTGGAAGGGACTATATTTCAAACCATATACGATGATTGTGTATTTAAAATTCCCGCCCAGCGCTTACCGCTTCGCTCGTTGTTTGCATTCCGTAAACTCGACGGTAAGAACGAAGATAGAGGTCGATCAATGAGCTGGATCAGATGAACGAAGGCACCAACAGAACGTTTGGCATCTTCAAGGCCATCTCAATTGCTAGATTGGGCAGTAAGTACAAGGAAGAACACTGGTTTGTTTCCCTTATGCACATAGATTGACGTCAAAATCAGTGGTCAGATGTACTCGTCTTTGTTGTAATCACGAAAAATGGTGAAAGAAAACAAAATGTGCACAAAAAAAGGAAAACATTTCTTTGTTCGTTTCATTTTTATTATTTTTCATTCTTGCTGAACCTAACCCTGCATCTCCCCGCCATAGCGTGTTTTGTTTGGGATATGGTGGGAATTATATATATATATATATATATATATGGCTCCACTTAAACTGAACCAGACTGAGTACTAGTAACTACTCCGGACCAATACCGAAAAGCGTGGGAGTTTTCGTCTGCTACTGAGTATTGCTGGTTATCGAAAGCACTTTGGGCTCAATGTTAGTATTAACGGGTGTCGGTATTTTGTTTCGTACGACTCTCTGGGTCAGAGATGATTTTATCCCAGTAAGCCGCTAGGTAGCGAATTCGCATAATAACATGAACCAAAGTTGTATGAGATCTATACCAAATGCAGGGTTTTGTTTGCATTTTCTCCCCTTCATCTTAGTTTTCATATGGGGTTTCTCAATACAGCGTTTGCATTGTAAATGCGGATTCTTAGCGAATTAAGACGTCGGTATATCTTACTCCGTATTAATTACAATTCAACTCTTTGAATAGGCATAAAATTTGTCCTAACTCCAACAGATCTTTGATTGTTTTTACTCTGCCGTTCTCGATTTGCATTGATCCCGCAAATCAACAACTAACGCCGGAGAATTCTCCCGCGTTGAGCGGCACGAATGATTTGAGGACGAATGGGATCGAAAGATAAACAGGCAAGTCAGATTGCAGGCAGGTTAGGCAAGTGTACAACCCGGCACGGAATGGTTCACCAATGGGTGATGAGTGGATAGACTAACAGACGTTGCCATTGGAAACGGATTAGTTCGGCAACTTGGAAGCTCCCAGTTTCTCCCATTCCAACTGGTACATTTCACAACAAACCGGTCGATATGGCCTGACGAACGCATCCTAAATACTCCCGTGGTTTCCGGTCAGATATACCTCACAAAAATCAATCGTTTACTGATACCACATTCGCCGTTGTTCGATCCAAGCATTGTATGCGGTTCCGCTCGTCCCAGATGTCGAGTAGAATGGACTATTTACAACAAAGAGTGAACATGATGCAAAAAAACTACAGATTTCTAGTTTTATGACTTACTGTTTATCTATATGCTGACTGCGTTTCATTTTAGCTGTTAAAATTTGTTTTGATAGAGATGGAGAGCACAATGCGAATGAGCAATCCCATATTGAATAATTAAACATGGACTCACGGAGGACTGATAGTGTCCTTTAGGTGTTTCATCAAAAAAATAACTAAAAGATTTATTTATACTAATACATTTGGGTTCCATTCTTCCAAATTGTCTCTTTGCCCCGTTTTTTCACTCGGGAGTCAAGGAAAAATTGCGAATCGGGTGTAAAACACTGGAGTTTAAGAACTAAAAGTTGTGAATAATATGATGCTCTTAGCACGGAATTCTTAGCAAACGTTGTAATTGGCCAAAGTTTCGTTCATCAAGGGTATTTTTTCTCAAGACTCGTTTATATCAAAAAATTAATCCAGTTTGACCGTAACAGACAGACATTAGCAGATCACGAGAACGTGATCAGAAATTGGGATGTTGCTAAATGAGGGCATGGGGGTTGTGATGCTTGAAACTGACCTTCCCGAATACCCTGGTGCAAGAGTCGATCTAGAAACGTCCCGGTAACAGATCGGAAAGAGAGAGAGAGATTGAATCGAATTCCTGTAAGAACGGCCTAAATCATATGAATAGTTATGTAATCTCGTACTTGCCATAGTGCTCGGTCCTGCGCTTGAAGCGATTTCTGAAACAGCACCTGGAGTTGTCTTCACGGCCAGATAACGAATTAAAGTTCTGGGGCCTGGTAACATATTGAATGGGATCAGCACCGAGGGCAGTATTTATCCGCCACATAGAGGTATACTGCAGAAGGCTGTTATCGAAAAGGAAATACCGTCAAAGCCAGCCGCGGTACGATGGGCTTTGGAGACTCAGCTGAACGTTCCTCTTGAGATTCTCATTTATAATAAGCAAAGAGATACTCGCGGATGATCAACCATATAAAGTTGTAACAATCAACTTTTCAATCATAAATAATTTCATATTTGAAGATGTCCATTATGAAGATATTTTATCAAAAGATTTGAGGTTTTTTGAAATAAACGCATATTTATTTGTAAAGGCGCATCTAAAAGATGCTTTGAAAAAAATCGACTAGTGTGGACTTAGTGAGAAATTTAAAAATTGTTTACTTCTAATAGGTTATATTTCGGTGTGTTTTGTATGTGGATAAACGGACAGAGCTCTCTCGGAATCTGATGACCAGTTTCGCAGTCACTCCCGCTTGCTAGATACGTGGAATCTGATGTCCTTCTGTCCAATTGTCACGACGCGTTTACCTGTATTTTCAAATCTTGCATCACCTCATATGAATCATTATCAGTGTGCATTTACGAATTATACATCAATTCGTGAGAAGCTTTATACCTGTTAAGCAAGCTCATCTGCAGAAAGATGGTACGATACCGGGACATTAGTTGTTTCGTCTGCGGAGGAACACGATCGATTTCAAATCACTATATGACATTGCTAGTGATTCGAACGAGATTGTGGTGCCCGAATTGATTTCCATCCCAACTTAAGCCAAGTATGTAGAAATTTTGTTTACATCTCTTAGGAACCGCTGAGTTCCCACTAGGTAAAAATTTGTAATAGTTTAATGTGTATATCATTTGGTTAGTATGAACTAACATTACGCGGAACACGACCAGTTTGGAAGTTATTGCCCCTACTCGGTACTGCTCTGTTGATTCATCTTCATTCAGCTGGCCGTCAGAATCTCATTTAGATGCCAAGAACATGAATAGGTCGACAGTCCATTTGGGGATCACGACTGCGGTTGCCGTTGATTTATGTGGATAGGACACCGACAGCTAACAACAGAATTATCTTTCCATCGTCGTCGTTCTCGTTATCCTGGTAGTGCCTTACTCGCATACAGCAAACAACGATCAGAACTGTAATCTTCAGACGCACTGTCGACCCACCCCTACTTTTGTCATCTAAATGAGATTCTAATGAAACTTGAAATAATTTTTGGACAAAATGGCGGTAAAGTAGCTCAACGGGATTGCGGTCAAAATCAGCTGATATACCTAATTTTCCACACAGGGTTGCGCGAAGAGTCACTCAGGGACACATTTATGTATGGTCTTATGCACTACGAGAATAATCTACACTGATGTTAATAACGAAGTCAGTGACACTTACGAGTTGTGTTATTGTGTTTTTAATGCTCCAGACGAAGAAATCCGATCAACTGCACGATCCTTACTACTATTTATCAATTTGTTTGATCAGACTACTGATATCAACTGCGGAATGAAAAAATTCCATGTCAGTAGGAATCCGACTTCTGACAGGCGCATGACGGAATCATCCGAGCGTAGGAAAAAAGTGTTCGACAATAGCCCGGGAATTGGGGCGATGGAGAACTTGTTGACTGCCAATTATCCATTACTGGGATTTTAAGCCGTTGTTGAGGCTAGTGACGGCTCGAGATCCTAGGAGAAGACCGATTTGGTGAGCACCACCTATCCAATCATTTAGTTCCAGTATCCATCACAGTCCCAATCGAGAAAATGAGATATTAGATGAGTTATTTCGATCAACTCCAAATAGTCAAATATCAGTCAGTCGAGTGATGCGGAGCACTACCCTATTTCAGATAACCATATAGATTAAAAACAGTTTCCGGAGTTTCGTAGGATAGATTGTGCTAATCCACGAATATCGCCATTTCAATAATCTCGTTTGGACTTACTCGAATTGTCAGAAGAATCGAGAGTTCGTGAATCTGGCACCGTCAGTGCACCCGAGAAAAGCAGCAAGTTATCCAACGTGGGAAGCAAACATTTTAGGTTCTCCTTCGATGCAAGCTAACAAAAGTCGGCACATTATAATAGTGATAGACCATGTTTTCCGCTGGATAAAGGCAGTCCAAAAGCCGAACAAAAAGTGCCACAACCTATCCCATATTCTTCAAAAATTTGCTGGTCCTATTGGTATGCCAGGGCAAATTATCTCTGATTCTGGTCTTTGTTTTGAATGAAATCACTTGGGGAGATATCACGAAACACAAGTTCAGTCAAAGTTTTTGCAGCCGTTAATCTTGCACAAACGTGCTCTGGTTTTGATTTCTACCTCATACCATCGCACAACCAAGAGATAAATGAGTCAGAAACAGCAAAACATCGGCTACAAGAGAATAATTTAGTGAAGTGCACAAAACAGGAAAGATTTTGAATGCAAAATCATCACTAGCTAAGGCTTTGAGCTGATTGGAAGATTTTCTCGAATAGTTGCAGACCAATGCACTGCATCAACGTATTAAAAAAGATGCCCACTACCGAGGTGGTTCCGTGCCCTAACTACTGGACCTTGAAATTACAGGCCGGATAAGCGACGTTACGGAATTTCAATGATTCTCTGTTAAGCAAGAGTGATCATGTGATAATGAAAATCACTCTGTGCATGAAATATTCTAGCGCTCCTTCTGGCAGCGACTTTGTTCGTAATAAGTTTCGAGAGCACCGCATAAGGCACGACAGATCTGTCCCTCTGCGGGCTCGTACTATTTGATTCTTTTGGTGCTAGTGTTGCTTTTCCGCTGTGGGTTCACAGTTTTAATATTCAATTTTGTCGGGAATCCTTAACCTCCCATTTAATTCGTGCGAATCCTGCATGATACAGTGGTTTACGTAGAGAGAAAAGAGTGTAGGCAGGCGAAAGACCTTTCTTATTCGTCAGACAAGTTGACCAAGGTGATCGGAAAATGACTAAGATTCATAGTTTGCTACCAATCACGGAATTTTTATAAGATTCGGTCTTATCAAATTCATGTTGAAAATTACAATTGCGTAACCAAAGACATAGACCGTAAAAATAGGCCTTTCTTCCGAGTAATATTGCGTACTGGGGACGTAAGAATAGGTGCAATATGAACTGTTTTAATACCGAAGTTAGTACACATTTCTTCCTCACCTGATAGTCTCTAGCCCCTGTTTTGTGGCCTCTGCTAACCGCTCTTCAGCCTCTGGATGTTTTAGAAACATTTTTCTGGTTTGGGATAAACCTTTTCTCGATGGAATTACAGTAATTAACGAAGTTCACACCAGTCTATTAGGTCACTTTACTGGGTCTTGCGATTCCGACATGATGTGCCCTTTGGCCATGCTCACTGCTGGAAAACATGTATTCATCCCAATCCGGATTGTGGATCACAAAAGAACCCCGGGACTCCGGAACCATGAACAGACCTGCGGGGAAAATCCTGCAGAAGCAGTCCAAGTATTTCGGTGGAAATTACTGGAGACGGTAACTCAGGTATTTTAAGGATAAAAAAGAAAATCGTCGTCGTGCTGGATAAACAAGTATATCAAAGGTGCAAGAGATGGCGTGAACGAATGATGCGCTGTGGAACATCAGTCACCGATGGCACTATTGAATCATTTGGATCATGGAGAACATGTTAGCCTTTTCGAAACTTAAAAAAACATGGAAGTACAATGATTGAAGTTAAAACATGTGACAACCTGTTTCGGTTACTTGCCTGAATGATGCACTATGGCTTGGATTTATGAGCCCCGTTGAACTGTATCATAGATCACCACTTGGATCCAATCAAACGAGAGGTGCAGATGCGGTCATGGATCCAATACTCATTAAAAATGCTGTATTTCTCTGAAATTATTAACTCTAACGGAACCAAAGCATTAAACCTCGAACTCTAAGCCAAACAAGGTGAGATGATATTTATCAAGTCAGGTTTCAAAAAAACCTTGAAAAAGATTGTGTCAGTTGGCATATTAGACTAATCAAAGAAGTGGATTTAGCGTCTGATTCGGGTAACAGACAGATGCTGCCCAAACTTATTCGTGACACCGTGGGTGGTGAAGTTGGGTCACTGAAACAACATGCGATAGAACCGGAGAGCCATTTTATGGTAACGAGCAAAGACTGGACCGTTAGGCTGAATGTTATAGGATGCAGTTTAGCCGTTTGCGAGTTAATTTGATTGTTCCGGTGTCAATAATTTTAAATAGCTGAGAGATATCACTTGAAGCCTCAATGGGATTGGAGGTAGGGTCAAACGTTCGAGTACTAAGACATGCAAAGATTGTCTATCCTGAAAATTTCTCTCAGTCCTCTTTTAAACCCGGCACGTATATCTTGCTTCATGACATTTGCAACGAGGACCCCATTCCGTTATCATGGGACAAAGTACTAATTCCATTCTTTTATCTTTTACTTCCCTTATTAATGAAATAACAATGTACATCATTCTTCAGGAAGGGAGCCGCGGCCAACGAAGGGCTGCCAAGTGGGGAATTTGACTGGCGGAGTGAACCACGCATCGACTGCGCCAGTCATCATGAAATCAGTCCATTATGATGGTTATTAATGTATTACCCTTGATAATGCTGCGCCATCTGACATCGATTTGCAACAGTAATAACCGCCAATAACAAACCGAGTCTCACCCAGGTAAACGTTGCATGGGCCAGATTTTTACCTTTTCCTAATTGCTTTTAAGGCCCCACTTGCAAGCACACATCGACGCCCGAAAAGCATGGGTTTTATTGGCCTGAAAAGCACCGACTCAGCTGATCGAATGGCAATATTCAGCACTATTCCCCTTGAAGGTATTTCAGAGAAGTTTGTGAATCTGAGACTTGTGATCACGTAAAGGTACTCGGTTAATTATCAAGTTCATTCGAGCCGAAGAGTGGTGTTCGGCAAGTGTCTCATTCTGCTCATTCTCGTATGAATTCGTCGTCGACAAAATAATGAAAAAACGCTTTAACTCTTCAGAATCTAGGCGCTGTATTTTGGCTTAGATTACGCCGACAGTCTTATTTGCTTGCAACAATGTGCACAACATGTGGAATGTATACTAGTCAGACTGTCAAGAGATGTAGCTCCGTTTGACACGAACATCATAACTACACATTACAAAATGCTGCACCAAGTTAGGAAGTCATTGTTTTCGAGATTTCTACTCGATGCAAAAGAGCTAACAATTGACGACCGTCTTGCTTTGAAAGCTTCATAAAGAAGGACAGTGGTGCAATAGTAGGGGGTGCGCACGTATATCAAAGGATCGAGTGACATAAGCTGGAACGAAACACTTGTAGAGCTGAATGCGATATTCCGCTGGCTTTGAAGGATTGTGTACTATGTCGCGGTTCACTGATTTTTCTGTTGTTCGGAAGCGTGAAGTTTGCTTCTTGAAGATATTCGTCATCCTGAAGGTGTCGACCATTGATCCCTGCCAAGTTTGGATGGAATGACCACGAGAACAATGCTAACATTAAAATACGAGTACTGGGTACTGATTGAAGAATATTCTATCACAATTTATCCAGTCTAGCAAACGTCGTGTAGAATGAACATCCATCTCAACGCCCCTTGTTTCCAGTTCTTCAGAGCAAAAAACAGCATGGAAGTAAACGAGTGACGTGACCTTGCAGAATTAGAAGACCTGCTAGGAGCCTAGGTAAAGTACGCGCATTATGTCCTCATGGTTGGAGCTCATATGTCCCGCACTCAGCCGGAGACATCAAAGAATACGGTAGTGGACTGCGGACAGTAGCATTTTGTGTTGACTACGACGCCGTTCTCCTCTTTCCCCATCTCTTTGAGTCCACCCTCTTTCCATAATGTTTATCAACTCTCTCTATATCAGCATATAACATGATGAAAAAGGTATCCACCGTTGGGGTTCACCGTATTGTTTAAAGCCGTTCATGGGTGATTATGATGGCATTAGTCCGAGGCATAATCTGTCCCAACTTTGAGTAGATCCTAAAGTTGAAATTCCTTTTCCCGATCAGACTTGAACCTACTGGTGAACTCCGGGAGCATTTCAGCGCCAACTTTGTTCTACCAGCTCAACGAGGAAGCCAAACCGTCCTAACTGCCTTCCCAGGTAAAATTAGCACAGCATCCATCACTTAGTATTATTCGTGATAACTGCCTCATCCAAACCATATTTTAAGCAGAAATTTTGGGCATTACTCCAATGGCCTACTTGAAATGGTCCCATTTAAGTGAAGAATTCATAACAGACTGTGCTTGCTTTGTTTTTTATATTACCGTTTTCTTGTCCGAAGTTGATGGAACAAACATGTAAAGGGCAAAAATGAGATCTCTGCCTCCGCCCATCGTCAATCGATTCTGTTTCTGGTGAGATATCGTCCATTTCCACCAACTCTTGTGAGAACCACCAAGTCGAGTAGACTCAAGGCCCGTTTCCTGGAAAAACGTCGTCTATGTCTTTCTTTTGTGGTCAGAATTCCGATCTACAATAGGGGATTCCGATCACGTTCTGGTCCGTACTCACTTCTGCCTATACCTAGGTTTTGGTCTAACCAACATGAAAGTTGTTTGTCTTGCACATCTGCTCCTAGGCGATCAGCGCCGACTTAAGTTCCAGTTTTGCTTTCTGTTCCATTATCGTCACACGCAAATGCTCTTGTTCCTAGTGTACACTGCAGACATATCCAGGAAGTAGTGTATTCAACAGTGACCGTGACACAGGACTCCAGACTATGTGCACCTCAGAAACGATGGGTATCCCTCACATCAGTTGTTCTGCGAGGTCCTCGCAGATCGCTTTCCCCGATAACCAAATCCAGTGAGATACCTGGATCCTAAGACGTCAGCTAACCAGGAAGCTGAGAGATGACGGCGAGCAATGATAGGTAGAAAAACAGTAGAGCTGTAACAAGCTCATCTTAACTGTGTTCCCTACAATTCCGCCACAATCATTTCTTTTTTGTGAAAAGTTGGCTTAAATGTGCCCTCCATTCACCGTTCCGTTCGTCCAGAGTTGCTCCCGTTTGCCATTCGAATGGTTTCCACTCTCAACTGGACTCAAGTACGGGTGCACATCAGTCACTGTTCCACCGACGGGTGGGACTCGTGCGGCTTAGTATATCAATTTTCAATGCTCCTCTACGGTTAGAATGTCCACTCCAGCATTTTCCAGTACCAAAATTCGTCCTCTGTTTACGAAAATGTCGGAACTATCTCGGGTACTCCAATTGTTGATTCATGTTCAAACTTGTATGATCAGTGTTACAAGAGATGTGACTGAACTCGGATGTTAAGGGTTCACTCGTATTGATCAACTGTATCACACTATACGGGCAGGACGGAGTTTCCATCAAGAAAAATCTGTGGATGTGGCAACATACAATAACTATTCATGGTCTGGCAAGTCTGAGATTATCTATAAATACTGCCTGAGTAGAACTGACAGCCTAGTAACTCAGTGTGATCCTAGGTTTTTTTTTTGTCATAGCAGTACAATCATGACAGGCCTATGTATAGTCTCTTTTAACCTACAACGCAATATCTCATCTTCATTTGATTTTTTTTCAGCATTTATTGCTCCACTTCTTGGACATAATTTTCACATTATTAAGAAGCATTTTAATCATGCACCGACTCTGCTACCCACTGCGTTTTAGTCTAACAGGAAACTCCGTTTTAGACACAATCACTGTCAGGTATTCTGAATTGTTCTCCGAAATTATGCGGGACCATCCTGACAAGTGACCGTTGTCTGTATATACCACAGCCTAAGATATACCCACGATCCGCTTGCCGTTCATTCAGGCAGGCAAACCAAATCAAAGTTTGCCTTAGTAATTTTTCACGCGGCAATCTTATCCTCCATCAACAATCTTTCATACGTACCTTTTTTTAAACCCCTGATAAATGGCAATGTTAGATTTCTCATAGAGCTGGTAAATGCCACTTTTGATATTTGATGCTCCATTGAAACCTACTCGTCTCAAATGACCATATTTCATCCCAATTTCTGAATTCCCCGAGAAGAGTACCTACAACTCCCGTAAGAATTCTCAAGTCCAGCAAACCTCCAAATGGACAAAGCCAGAAGACAAAAATATCGAAACGACGTTTGCTAACCAACTTCTGAGTGGTAACAATAGCAAATCCTTGTGGCAGGGGTTTTGACTGTTCTATTGGATGAAAACTTGGAGTGTACTCCGGGTCCGGATGGTATTAATCACCCCTCCAACCACCCTCGTAATCGCATCCTCGTTAAATTTGTAAGGGATGATGATATGCCAGTTACCTTTTTTCAGAGAACATACGTTTAGGCTTCGTAGAGTAATTGATTGAACTAGATACATTTAGTTATTTGGGTAGTTCCCTCTGGTCAGGTGGCCGTATATTAGACGGTATGTGTTTGCTCGATTGAGACATCGGTGGCGTCGGCGTGACATTTATTCAGTCGTAGACTAAAAATAGAGCTTTCACTGAAACGGGCCTGCTATCCAGCTCAGAAGCATGACTTTGCGATGGCCTTTAGCGTTTGTCCTCGTATCACTGGTAGAATATGGTGGGAGAATCGCATTAGAAATGTTGACATTGGGCTGAGGGTCTTAGTTAAACCAAAGCTTCGATCTGCTGCCAGCTTTACCACGCCTCCTCATTATGGCTTTGCTAAATGGCCAATCATCTATGGCCCTCGACGACCGATAGTTGGTCGATCGAAAGGGATCATTATTGTCCCAATCGTGCGTACACATAAAATCAATTGCATAAAGCCACAGCAAGATTGCATCTTAACGTGCGTGGTGGCTTGTACACCTCGATGACCCTACAAACTATATCGCATGGCTTATCTCAGGGGTTTAGATAGAGGCCTAATGAAGTCGCCTCCCGGTCCACAAGGTTAGAGTTGATTTGAGCTAGCAATTCAATCGTAAAAATAAGAGGGAAAGCAATTGATGCAAGCAGGTGGGCTTCCATTCCACCACTGTAGACTGCCTTCCAGATATGTTCCTGTGAGAACCAAAGACATCGTGAGATCTTGCTATGCAGCTCAGAATTATGACCTTGAGGACAGATGTGCAAAGAACTTCGCAATGGAATGTTATTATTGACGTAATACTGGTAGAATACGATGGGAATATTGTGTCAGTAACTCAGGGTTTAGGCGTATAGTACTGACAGGCCGTAGTCAAGAGGTCGGCCTCCTGGCTTCTCAACCGGAAGGTGGCGGGTTCGGATCCTTCTACCGACGGTCAACTTCCCCGCATTGCAATCCTTTGTTGTTCGTGCCCTGCTTCCTGCAAACGATGCAGATTTGGCTTTCATTAATAAAGGAATGAAATGATGAAAGATAAAAGTTCAATCTTGAGAAAAGGCATTGTATTTAAGTAAATTAAGGTGCGTGGGACACATTACGCAGGCTCACAGAGCGCTTGCTTCATTCTATGCTGTTGTTCGAGACAGTTAACGGTTGGAGGTTCGGTCAAGGTGGCCAGTTAGCAAAATGGGGAAAATTAGTGAGCGGAATGACTCGTGTAGGCTCAGTTAGACTTCCAGGGTGGAGCCCACGGGAATCCCTCAAGCACATGTTGTAGACGGTATGTTAAATTCCTGAATGTCACAGTCATTTAAGTTCTTTAATTCGATATCTTTTATCTCTTATGGATTTCTTCAACTTTACGGTCGATCATTCACTATTTTTCATCCTTGCCTCGTTTCAAGAGACGGTGCTGTGGAGTAGCAACCAAAACAAGAGCACATTGGTGCAAGATGTATGACTGTAAAAACTGAACTAAACTAAACCGAACGGAGTCATCCAGCTTTCCATCGCACATTTTTCACTGGCCCACCTCAACTTAGCCAACGAACTGAGCGCGTGATCTTTTACGATCTCTCTTAGTCACCTGTCTCAGGCTTGCTCGGTTGAGAAAACGAGCCGGGACAACGACAGTACTTTTTCTGGGAGCACCTAAAACGATAAGTAAGAGTGACTTACTTTTAAATGTAATAAGCAGATAAATGCAAACATAAAAGCACAAAAGGAAGCACCCTGTTTCAGTTGGCCAATATAACTGCCGCACACCGGCGCAAGACCGAGTAGCGTGCAGGTGCATACGCACGTCATATGATGCTAGAATGGGTACAGTAATCATGGTAATCTCCAGGCTTTTCTAGAGATAATGGTAAGACAAAAAGAGACCAGTCAGCGTTCCCTTGTATTTTCGATGATAACCACGCACAATTTCCTTTCAACAAACATGAAATTAGTAAACCCCAAAACACAGATTTGGCCAGAGTAGAAGAAACCAGCTTCACGAGTGACTCGAGACATTGAGCACACTATATCAGTTCCGAATCTGCTACCGCGTTTTTCGACTAGGGTAATGCAGAGTGAATCACAATTTATACAAAGTTCGCGATGCTTATATCATTCCAAGACTGAATTCGGAAAAAATAACTATGAGACGAGACACCATAAAGTGAAAATGAAAAGCAGTAAGTTTAATTTGAGAATAAGGAGTTGCATATGATTGACCAAGTGATCGTGTTAGTCATCGGCCACGTTTTCTCGCACTCTTCGAGAAAAGGATCCGGGCATACCTTGGCCGTCTAATAGCCCTCACGATGCACCATTTAGGTCTTCCTCAGTTCCTTTATCAAGAGAAGCGTGAGAAGGCAGATGATCAACCTTGGGTTAATGACTTGTAGGATCAGTTGGCCAATCAGATGCACGGACGGCGAGTGAGAGTTTATCGCAACCCTTTATTCTCAAAGTAAATTTGCAATTTCTCATCTTACAGTCTCTTAGTTCAATCTCATTTTTTCTGAATTCACTCTTGAAATGTTATAAACCACCCAATCGGGTGTCCATACTAGTGGTTGCCCAAAGATTTGTCAGTCACAAAGACTACGAAAAAGACACGCCCGACTGAAGCTGCTTGACCGAATAGGCCCGCTTCTGTCTGTCTGCGCTCCTTCCTATGCTAAAAGTAAGCGGACAGCTCATTGAGGTGGCTATTAGTTGATATGTGGCTGATTTTTGCAACCGTATTGAGTGGATATTGAATTCAAAATGCCAAACCAATCTAATTGGGTATCATTAGACCACACTCTGTCCTGGTCCCCTCTGCGTTTGTTTCAACAACGGTTGTATCTGTGATTTAACCCTTTTTCAAGGTTCTTTGGTTTGTTCTGGGATATCAGATCACTTTCTGGATCATTTTCTGGAGCAGAAAGTTGTGTGATTTTTTGGGAATTTTGATCCATTTCTCGTCGTATCCGTAACAATTTATCATAACTAACAGGACTGTCCAATCCTTTAGCTATTTTTCTAACAGTTTATGAACCAGATAACTGAGCTACCCTGAAAGAGGTAACATTTTCGGTCCGTACATTACATCATCAAATCCTGTTATCAACCGTTATCACTTCGTTGGTTCTTTCATTCTGCCCGATTCGTCCTGATAACCCCAATCAGAATGTTAATGAAACTGACATGCGGAACTTTTGTGAACCTATTTGTCTCGTATATTCGGTACACCTTTCTCATGCTTTTTAATCTCATCAGGATTGTATTTCTTTCATTCCCGCTTGAACCTCAGTTGTAATAGTCCATAGACTCGAAATATCGACGCGTAAAGTCAGTGCATCGACCCAAGACTACATAAGCGAAATCAGTGAGAGGAATTCATCCACAGAAATTCCCGTCCGAATTTATTTACAGTTAATTCACATATACACTGGTAGTAGCCAAGTTGATTTAGCTTCAGTCACCAAAACGGGCAGAGACCCGAATTCTAGGTCCATCGCTCACTTTGTTGATAGAGAACAACCGGCCTGTTAGCACATTTGACCATATACGGTTCCATGCCACTTCAAGTTTTAGAGTCACAGTTACCGATACCCCCTTCCCAGTGCAGTGGGTCCTAAAGTCTATGGGGCATGTCCCTTCCACTACACTTGCGGTTCAAATATGTTATGAAAAATTCCAAACCATCATTGGGAGAATGCACATAAACCAATGGCAGTCGCTAAATTTCACCATTTTTGTTAGTGGGTTTCCGAGATTCTGATTGGTAGGCTGGTAATTCACATCGGCCGCGAAACTGTTGCACGCGACACCAGCGATGCTCAGTTTTCTCCCAAACATAACTTCACTAACCAACTTATCCTTATTCCCAGATTCCTACTTGGTTTAGCCCAATGACCCGCAACCATTAGTTTCTCTACTTGGGCATATCAGGCTAGCCTGCTTTGCATTCGCGTCATTTTCAAAGTCATTTATTCCGTAACTTCCTGCCTCAAGTACTATTCAGTGTCCTTTGGATTCCAAACTAGCTCCCCATGTTTATTTAATCCCTTGTCGAATTAAACAGCCTAATCGTTCAAATGAACCGTCAATCTCACATTGCAATTACAAATTGCGTCTCCGTTTCCTTGAGTCAGTCATTCAAACACCTCTCAATTCATCATTGTACTCGCGTTTTTGTTTAGAACATTTGCGTCCAAATAAATTTCTCGTTTTCCTTCTCCGGTTAATGTTTCCTCCTGTAACAAATCGCAATACTAGTGCTCCCCCAAAGGACTGGTCCTACGTATATCTCTCACCACACATTCTCTCTTGTGCTGTCGGAAGATGTGAAATCTTTTCAAGCCATCCATCCTAAAATGAATCCCAGCACCAAAAAATTATGATATATTTTCCAGCCGCAACAAACTGTCAGCACTATGTGAATGTTAATTCTGTTGAGCAACTGCGGGACTAGAAAAATGGACTACGAGGCGATCACTCGAACACTAACACAATGCGAAACAAAACGTAATCAAAGATGCATTCAAGTTGGAGGGTGTTTTGAGTTTGTGTATTAGATAAATCGAGAGTTTCATGTATTTTTGGTCAAATCCCAGTAGTTTGTGTGCATTTATGTCCTGACACTTTTTGCTGATAAGAAGATATGTCTCGGCATCGGCCATGAACTTGTTTTGTGGTTATTCTTGGCCGAATGAGGGAACTGGAAGTGGAAAGTGACGAAACTTGGCTTAGAAACTCAGTTAATCCCCTCACAATCAAGTGCCCGGTCCACGAGTTCTTCATTCATTTGATTCAGTCCCCAGTTGCACTCAACACCCCCAAAGTTGCTTTCATCTCGAAATAATCGCTACCACCCAAAATGCCAAGTTATTCTACCGTTTTTTGTAATACATCTTCAGATCAGGAGAAAATTTACAAATGGGCAAATAATTTCATGCGATAGAAAGCTAGCATCTTGGATGGAATCGAATCCACACCCTTGAACTGCATGCTGTCTAACGGGTGTACGACGAGTTGCAACACAAGATGGCGGCTTGACACGTCTGATCAGTGAGCGTCTTGTTTGCACCCAGAATTATCGATGATTGTTAATACAATGTCTCGGCCGTGACTTCCCCTTGGGAGTATATATCCAAATATCCAACTCCTTGATGAACTTACCGACCGAGACTCACTGTAATGTCTGCTGACAAGAATGGGGTCTGCTGCTCTTGGCTGACTGAATACCCGTGAACAAGATCGCATACTAGTGCTTCTTTTGGGGACTTAAGTTGCCGAATTGTCAGCTTATTTTGTATCATGCCCCTAGGAGGTTGCACGTAGTCTATTTCGGCAGACAACCAGGTAGAGTTACACAAAATAACAATTAGGCCCATGTGTGACGAGTGACTGGATTTTCGAATATCCAATACCAAGTGATATGTTAGACAACCAGTTTTGGCTGCTGGTTCATGGAATTTGTATTCGGAAAAACATTACGTGTTGACCGGTACAAAAGTCAACCATTCCAGTAGTTCTTTGACCAATCAACTGAACATTGACAAATTCCAAAGCACATTTGTGAGGATTCTTTGATCCAAATATTCCATTGCCAACTAGAACTCACCGTAAACTTCTGATCGACACAGTAAGTCAATAAATTACAATCCGTACCAGTATCTGTAAGAGAAAACAAGCAAAAAATGGCTATTCTCTGATGCCAGTCTCCGTTCACAAGGATTTCAGGAACCCGGGTCGGACCCATTGACAGGCTGTCAAACTAGGAACAGAATGGCAAAGACAGGATTTAAATTTCGATTGATTATTTCGCTTGAAAGTATAACGAGGACGAACGAGCAAATGATTTGTGGACAAACAGTTTCAATATGTATTTTTGACTAGGGAATATTGAAAGATGTAGCTGTTCGTTTTAGGTCGCAAATTTTGAGTGAACTAACTGATCTTCTTGATGTTACCATTGCAGAATTTCAAAGTAGTTATTGGTTTAAATTGAATTACTCTCATGAAATACGTAAGATGTCTGCCTTGAGCAAGTACTAGTGAATTTGGTTCACCGAAAGATAGTAACCGTCCCGGGGGGAGTGCTCAGAATAGAGACGCTGGAAATGGAAAATCTTTATGATTTGTTTTTGGTTGTTTTGGTTGTTTCACTAGGTCAGCTGGGTGCATATATCTGATTGAGTAATCCCGGGACTAAGACCAGGTTACTTGTTCTGTTTCATTGGAATGGTGGTTTCCGCAGAGTCGGCTGCTCACTCACAAAAGTTACGTTCGAGAGCAGTGTCCATGTTGACTCAACAGTAGAGCATCTATACGGTAATCAGCAGGACATCGGCTCGTTTTTAGCTGGTGTAGTGGACTTTTAGATGAATGGTGGCCTAAGAAGCTTTTTCATTCTCCGTAAAACTAGTAACATTACAGACACATGGGAACACACCAACAAGGACCAAACGAGATAGTGGGTCGAGGAAATAGAGTGGTAGGTTTCCACAAATGTGCTGTGAGCACTGACATGGCGTAAACTTTGAGAAAGACTGTTCCTGTGGTGCGACACTCAGCAATGACCGTTTGTTTTTGACGGGTTTGGCAAGTGCAGAAATCCAAGTGAGCTGCACACTGACACTGTATGAGAAATCATTTAAGAATCAAATTTAATCCTACACTACCATAAACTATCTAGTGTAGAAATTATCTCGATATCAAGAGTTTTCAAGTTCGGCGGTGGAGCACATACAGTACAAAGTCACCGGCTATGTTCAAGCGTAGGCTCGAATCTCGCCAACGTCGAAGGATTTTCGTATCCGCATCATTTCCTTACTCAGCTGAGTTTATTGTTCACAAGCGTGGCTCGTGTACAGTGAGTCTTGTAACCTCTTAAAAGAATTACTCATACACGATATTGAGTAGGTTGGTGACCACAGGCAAAGCGGGATCCTGTTGGTCAGAGCGCGTTTTCACTCGGTTTTGTCGAATGAAACGGGCATCAACAGTGGAAGTAAATTTTCAACTTTTAGATTTACGGATTAGCGCGAGCGAAACCGAAGAACATCATTCACTGAGGGTGATTGAACCATAGTGCAGGTGAGATAACTGTTCACTTTTCGTTTCCTTTGCCTTAGTGATTAGATTGACCGAAACCGACAGAAGATTTGCTCTATCATGTACTTAGTAAGAGCGCCTAGTTAGCTTCATGTTTACCGGTGATGATTTTCACCTCAAACTCTTAGGTATGAATCGTGAGTGCTAATTTGTCTTTTGAGTAACTGATGTCAGACCACCTGTTAAATTCGACTGCTGTCATGCCGTGAATCAGAATCATACATGTTTACCTTAGGATAGGCAAGCCACTCAGGAGTTGTGCTTTATTCGAAACCTAGCGAACGATGCCAAAAGCGACCTGATAACATTCAATGAGAGGAATGATTCAGCGGTGAGTTCAGCAACGTAATCAGTCTGCATGTGAAGAAACATCCACATGGTCACGTTCATCAGCCAGATTGTGTTTCCAAGTTCAATACTCTGTGTATCCATACCTAATCGACTACTGGGACTGTTGTTCTATTCAAACAACATTTTTTTCAGGATACATTTTGTGCACACACGCCGTCTCAGCTGACGGTTTTCTTCGGATTATACGGCGAAAATGGACTTTGAACTTCGGTAATGGAAGGATTGAACGAATCAATCAATCATTCTTCAATTGTTCGGTTATTTTTTCCAAGTAACGTCATCGGTTTTCACGGCAGAATAAAAAAACAAACTTTGCAAAACACTCAATCAACTCATGTTATTTTAACACACCGCCGACAAAAACCATTGCCATCTAGGATGACCGAATCTCTGCGAACATCTGTTCCGGGTGCATGGAGTTTGAAAAACTGAATTACCATTTTTAGGGATTCGTGCGATAGATGAACTGAGGGGTGAAAGGAAAAACGTCTGCATGGACGTCCTCAAGGCTTATTATGAATGATCGAATAAAATACCGTTAACGATCAAAGCAATGATAGCCAGAAGAGTAATACAGATCATCAATTCCATGGAAATGATCGGTACAACGGTGACGGCGATAACGGCAACCGTAAGAACGACGATGATAATGCTGATGTTGATGATAATGATTGTGATGATGATGATTGTGATGATGATGATGACGATGATGACGATGATGGTGATAGTGATTGTGGTAATATCCTTTTAATATATTATGGATGGTGTATTTTTGAATGGTGATGTTGATTGTGAATAATATTCCATCGTGTCCTCAGCCCTCTTTTTGTTTTTTAGTCTCTATCTTCAAACGCATGTTCCCATTCTTAGACTGAACGTCATTTTTACCTGTCCTTCTAAGTTTTTTATTCTTTCAAGATACTAGTGCGACAGTATCATCATGTCAAAGATCGGGGTTGGTACAAAATATCCTTCTCTATAAATGGACACGGAATGCTTATCTATGCGTTCAAATCTAACGTGAACCACGTCTGGCTTTGATGGGGTATATCAGCTGTTGTTCAAGTCCATGCATCTGATTGCAAGGCTGGGTTTTTGGCTTTTGCACATCTCACCAGTCCCACTAAGTTGCTCCCGGATAATTTTCAACCATATTGTTGCGTAATGTCATGGGCGAATCGAGTTGTGATTGATAGTCTCGTGTACATGGGGGCTTGCGTCGCCCGCTATCTGACTTGTGTGAGTGCGACACGCACGGTTAGTGCAGGCACTCGACTAATCCATCGATCAGGCACTTTTCAAACATGAGAAAGCAATTTCCGTGTGGGTATGGACTTTGGATTGTGAACAACAAATATTTGTGATGAGCAGTGTGAATTTGATTTCCATTCTCAACAAATGCATCACTCGTTTTCATCAACCATTTGGCTTAGGTCCTAACATTCATTGTGATGATTGCCTGTTTGTTTTTCTGTCACTGCGATTGTCACTTGCATCTACTGAAACCTAAACAAAAAATTGATCCAAAAATTTGGTTTAAGCATTTGTTGCGCAATCTTCCCTCCGGACTAGTGGCACTGTGCACGGTAATCACGATTCGACTGGGCAAATGATAATAAGAATTTGGCCAAAACAGTAAGTCACTGTTTATTATCGGCCTTGACACGACGCAAGCAACTAGTTACTTAATAGACATGTGAATCAGTAACGGAAAAACGCAGTCGTCATTAGAATTCACCTAGTGATCGGTGTACATCTCACAAATTAACATCCCCCTAAGCTTACTGCTGATATAAATAGTAGCTCAGTTTGCAATCGCATATGCTGGGGATGAGGGCACAAGTTTTAACTGTGGATATACCCAGATGCCCCTGAACGTCTGGCAATACTCTACGTGGCGAGGTAAGGCGCAGTGAAAGAAAGAAGAATCAGAAGAAATTATCCCAAACTACCTCAGTCTATTCAAGTCTTAAGGGGCTGCGAAAAACTACTGTAACATCCGGCGGATGGATCGATGTTGCCGAGAAACAGTGATCCAACCATAAAATGGCTCGATCTGCACAAATGATAAGTCAGTAGTCTCGTATGAGATCAAAATGCTTTCATCGCTATCAGTATTTAGTCCAAAGTGACGGAATCGTTACATCGATAGCCATAATGATACGTCGATTAGGATGCAAGCAGAAGATTGAGTCACTCGCAATCTGCATTCCACAATATATCGTAAACACGTACATTGCCTCCGGATTTATTCTAACGGTATGACCTTGAAACTTTGTGTTCTCGATCAATTGTTTACTAACATTACTTTGATCACTCTGATCGGAACAAAGATATCGGAAGGAAACGACGGAATTTTTTGTGGATAGTACTAGGACAATCAGAAACAATCGCTACCAGAAGTTATTTTTGAAGTGTAAATTGGCAATTCATACCTGAAGATCAGTTCCTGCGTCGATATGAAAGATGGATGTTTCTTTTCAGCCAAGGCTTTAAACCTTGGTTAGAAGTTCAGTGGCCCGTCTCGTGATACATGCTAGTTTGACTTTGAAACCCCTGCTGAGAACTTCATAAGCCAACCGGATGATCGAACGACCACATCAAACCAGGATCAAGAAGGCTGTGAGTCATTGATGATCACAGCATGTTATCAATACCGGCGACTCAAGGTTTACAATAAGGAGAGATTTCAACTGGGAAGCACCTCAAAGCACACGGAGTCCTTAAACGGAGCTCGCATAGTCTCAGTAGCAGAAAGGAATATAATTCGAAAGACAAACATCGCACAGAACAATCAGTCTATCTGACCGCTATACCGCTGTTTTACTGTAAACCTAGGATCTAGATGAAAGTTTGTCCCAGGACACTCGAGAGATTGTGCTCTCAAATTCTGCTTACCTTTCGAAATGTCTTCCTTGGCTCGTTTCCTTTGTGCCTTTCGTTTCCTTGCTGTATTGGTAATGTTTCCACACCACGATACATGCATCATATTCCACGAATCTGGCTTTTGCCTTTAACCCTTTCTGTCTTGTCCACTGAGGGAATTTGTCAATTTATGGCTCAATAACGTCATAAGAAGAAGCGCTCACAAGTGGCATACAAAATGTATTTCATAGTAAACTGTATAATTTATATGCAAATAAATTAAGCCAACGTTACAAAGGAGGTCGACGCCATGCATCAGGCAACTGAATTCACCTGGGAAAAAGAAGAATAAAATTCTTTGCTGTTTCTTGGCATTTGCCTTGGCGAACTTTCTGATGGCTGGCTTCAAGCTGTGGTGAACACAAAACAACATGGGGCATTCAAGGCACCATTTTCCCCAGCTGCTTTCCATTCCGCCACAAATACAGTCTAACCCATTGTCTTTTGTACACAGCGGGACAAATTTCTCCTGTAGAAGCTTTAGAAGTGAATAATTAGCATATAGGGGAAGCATGACTAGCTAGTGGATACCACGATAAGTTTATCGGAAGAATCTCAGCTGAGGGGATCAAAGCAAATAAAATATCACGGGCTGGTGAGAAGCTAAATTTAATCGACCTCCCTACTGATCCTCTCTAGTCATCAATAACAGTTGTTTTTACCTGCAGCCATCTCCGGAACGTATACCTGTTCGACCTGGAGTAGAAAAATTGTTTTCATGCAATTTTTCACCGCCGCTTAGCCTTATCTTTCATCCTGAGCGTTTTATTTCGCAAAAAGTTCCGTGTATTCAAGTGTATATTTACTGATCTTGTTGCTAAATGCGATCTCACGCAATTCACGGCCCTTCGTTATTATCCTACGCATTCTATGTTGGCTTACGTGTCTGCCTACCTCATATGGACTGTGTCCGTGTCTGTCTAACCATTGCGTCTGCCTCGGTTCCAACCGCACACCACATTCAGTAGGCTAAATTTCTACTTCTCAACAGACAGTACCTCCCATCGTCTGCAAGCTTTCTCCCCTCTCCAGACACACGTTTGTTGACATTAATCGACCTCCGAGTGGCACAAACGTGCGCATTTCGGTTTTCGAACCCCATAGCTCAGTAACCCCCCCCCCCAATGATGGCCACCTTCAGGCTTTTCCCGTTTCTTATATGTATGCCGTCAGTTATTTGGTTAATTACTTATTACACTGTACCGCGCTTCCCTAAGGGACTGTATTTTTATCAAAACTGCTAGTAAGTTACACTTCAGTTTCCACCACTGCTTTCATTTGGAACCATCTAGGTCATTACTGACTGTCAGCTACCCTACTGAAAACAGACAGTCATAAACATCGATTTCCATCGGCCTTCTCGTCTTCCAATTGAGCGTAAGGTAGCCGTCTTTATTTTGTGGAATCCTAAGCCATATGGATTCTACAAACTTTTTTCAAAACGAAAGGCAGCAAATGGAATCCGTAAAGTCTGAGTGGTCACAGAGAAAGCAATCTTAAACACCCCCAAAATGATGTGTCCTCCTCACGTCTCTCAAACTCCAATGCCTGACCATTTGCCTGTTCAGTTGCATCCGTGGTATCATTTGGGCCCATTGAATGACGAGGCTCCCAACGAAACGTGTCAGGCAGTGCAACCCAGCTTGAGTCAGACATGGAGAAAGAAACCTTCGGAAGCTCAGCTATTGCCAGTTGGTGGAGACGGGTTATATGATAAACACTTAGTCTCTCTTCTCAACTAATTACCGAGATAAACAGCGCACTCCAAGAGCAACCAGGTTTCGCACCGACGGTGATCAAGACGTTAACGTCACGGGTTCGACTCCCCCAACAAACAGCCAACTTTCCCGCCTGGCAATGTTTTGTTGATAGCGACCCCTTTCTTGAAAACGATGAGTATTATAATTTCATCACTAAAGAAAGCGAAAGAAGAGATAGAAAAAGACCATAGAATTGCGGAACCGACTACCATCCACCCGATATTAAGCCGGAACTCTGTGCACAGCGAAATTTGTGCCACGCTTAGTACTTTGTCCATGTGGAGTACGGGGTTAAGAGTTAAGCAAGCTAGCTGGCACGTAAACATAATTAAACCGTGTAACCGATTGATTTTCAATGGTAACTGAGTCAGCCACAAACTCGCATATTTTTTCTCTTTGCACTGACCATAAAGAACATTTTGAGATTTTTTGGATTTTAATATTCCATCTCTTACTCTCCCAAGGAGTTGTTCTTTCTTGCCCAGGACTAAGCCCATCGGCCACACTTATTCGTTCCCGATCCATGTCCTGACTGTCACACGGTCACACTGCGCCATCCGGACATACAAAGAGGAATTTAAATGAGCCTTTAATGTTTCGCATTTATTTGCGCTTTTTCCTTAGACGGCACACTTCACCATGTGTATTAGTTGGACATTCCACCTCACCGCATGGTCAACAATGTTCTCTTTCCTAGGCCCATGGAAACAAGGTACAATCCTGGTGTTAGTTCCAATTCAGAACAGTTTCGGCTTCGGATCGGAACCATCTCAATACATGTTGTTGACGCTACTTGATGTATTGCTACACAGAAAAAGCAATCCGGATTTCTGTTAAGCAATTGAGGTTCCCGTGATATACTAATTCCTAAGGTACAAATAACGGGACGGTTGAACAGTGGAATACCGGATAGTCGAACCTGATGAGCAACAACAACAACCGTGAAACCAGTCGTGTGCTTCCGGATGCCAGTTTGCATTTTACATAGATATGCTTACTAGAAAAAAACATGCTCTGAGGTCTGGTTATAACAGTCGCTAACTCCAGTGGCTTCAACTGAACGTCTCGAATCTAGTTCAACCAAGCAAGAATGATTAGATTGTCTTCGGCCAGTCAACAAGGTTGTTCTTCATCTATCACAGTCGGACGATTTATATGGGCCCTTTCCAGTCCAAGCTAATTCGCCGACCGCCTCTACTCTCTCGGGTGCACTATCCCTTCTGTGGTACTCGTCTCGAGGGTTGCTCCCTATCGCTTCTGAAAGTGTCACGAGAACCAGACCACCTCCACTTTGTCATAGAACTAAAGCGAATGGCTGATTTCCTACCCTGCTCTACGCCTTACTGTCGATCAGGTTGCCGACCCATACGGTTTACTATCAGCTCAGTGTCTGTCTAGCCTTGAAATGATCTGAACAAGTTTGTAATATGGTAAAATTTTTGTGAATTGTTGAATATCCCAGTTGGTATAGGTGGAAGTTGTTGGCGGAATGTTTTTCTATTGCTTTCACTTCAAGCTATCTCTCCTACTCTTCGTTACTGCCCGCTTGCCAATGGTGAAACATTAATCCAATTTCTCACAAATACAGACGCTGGAATAATATAATCGGATCAATTGTGGTTGCATGGACTGTTCATACTGGAACAAATCGGTAACTCTGACAGACTGTTCCAACAGCAACTAGATCGATTAGCTTAGATTGCGTCACGTGAAACTTTATTTTTGTTAGTTTATCATCACCGATCCATTCACGCAAGTACAAGTGTGATAAAAGTGATGCAAGATGGCGCGAGGTAACGCACGGGATTACAGGATTAAGAAGAACCATCATTTTTATCGACCCATCGAATTCCCGAAGTTTCAGCTTCCTACATTCACTGCTGAAATTTGCACCTGAGAGTCCCATTTTAGGCATTTCGCTCGATCTGCGAACATAAGAACAAGAAAACCGACTGTAGCCGAATCCACAGCTAGGGAATTAACCTTATAAACTGAGCCGGCTATCAACTGATGAAAGATTCCATGTCTGATCAAAGTGCACTCATTCACCGTTCGATCGATGCCACGAAACACAAATGATCGCTTTTTTTCTATAACATGTATCCTGTCAAGCCTGGTTCCGTATTTTTCCCACAGCCAACAAGAATCAGACAATTTTTCAAGGTTGTCGATTTCCACTTATATCGTGGCAAAAAGAGGACTATATTTTCTGAATTCTGTGGAATTTTGTTAATACCTTAGTGGCAGGTTCCTCAGCATCAGAATAAAAATACTGATTTCCGGTTTTACCAAACTTTATGGTGGGATTTTTGTCATCAACTCTTTGACTGACTGCGCAGTAGTTCTGATTTCATCACTCCGTGTTTTTCCTACGGGATTTTTGCTCCTCACTATCTTTCGGAATTATTGCTATTTGGGAATCGGATTGGTTCTTATCCGGATTTGGGATGAGACACTATCATATTTCGAAGATCTAATCCATCCAGAAGAAGCATCCACACTGGGTGGGAGGCAAACATTAAATGACACCTACCGGCTAAGTTGTCCACCCCAGCATTGTTGAGAACCATTATCAAATATCTGTATAGGAGAATGTTGGATATGCCCCTCATACTCCATTCCATGTTCAAGCCTGTCATTTGTACAAAAGAATCGTGGCTGAACACGGATATTGCTGGTTTACTGCCGTCGATATACAGCTTGAAACTATATTGGCAGGACGGCGATGCCAACGTGGCAACGTACGTAAACTCCTTTTGGTCTTACATGTCCGAGATTACTTACACGCACTCATTAAAAGGAACCAACTGCCTCATAACTCAGTATCAACCAACTTACTAAGGCCATTGAAGAACGAGCGTAACGAAATTATACATTGGTCCTTTTGGCTCACATAACAGTATACATATTTTGATTGTCATATCATTCATCGTTCCAACTCTAGAGAATAATCTGCATATCATTTTTAGAGATTTCAAACATGCGCCGATTCTATCATTGACGATGTTTGATCTGATAAACATCTGCACTTCTTCGACCAGAAAGAACTCCGATTCAGATAGACTTACTACCAACCATCCTGGTTTTTCCCTCTCAAATTATGTGAACCTATTCCAAATGGAGATCAGTGGCTATCTCTACTGAAGCACCAAATATACACTCGGGCTTGTTTCCATCTTTTCAAACAAACCAACCACCTCCGAATCTGCCTCCGTAATTTTCATCACGACAACCTTACTCTTCCTCAAACGTCTCTTCCAAATGCACCCGTCTGTTCCTCTTTCCAACCCTGGCTTAGAGACAATCACAGACCTTTCACTGAGATGACGAATGCCGTCGTTGGTATTTGTTGTCCGCTCGAAACCTCATTCGTCTCAAATAGCGTATCTCCCCCAATTACTGAACTACCTAAGAAGGCGAAACGAACACACTTACAAATCCCGTAATAATTCACATGCGCAATACATTTTCACACTAATGACAAAGTTGAAATCAAACGTACCAACATGAAATTCGCCAGCCAACCCTTGACTGGTAACAATAGTAGACTGTTGTACGAGAAGAAAAGGAACCTGTGAAACGTTCCACGGATCTCGAAGGCACTAATCAAGCTTTCATCCACCTCTTTAATAATGTCCCGGTCACATTCATACACAGCGATGATAGGCCAGTTACATTTTTCTAGGGCAGAGTTGTTTAGACTGCGCCGCACCACTAAATTTATCAAACGGGTCGGTCCCGAGGGCCTGTTCTCGGCTGTTTTAGGGCACGATGCTGTTCCTCTATAAATGTATTCATTTCTCTGATTAACACATCATTAAGCTTAGCTTCTACCACCGACTGCTGGACACCCAATACCAGTGTTTGCATCACAAAGTCTAGTAGTTCTACTACCTTAGCTAGACGGTCTCACTCCATTTCCTTAACGTCTCCCGCTCTTAAACTAATAGTGAGTACGAGGCTTAGGCGCTTACGTTCTCTTATCAATCCTCCTGACGATCCATTCCAATTCGCCAATAAGTCTAATGGGTCCGCTTTGAGCACTGTCGCCTCCCGTGTTCGTTACAATTCCAATTCCTTCGAAGCATCGATGAAATCTGTGTATTACATCTTAGATTATTCCTCTGCATTCGATTCTGTCCCCGGTGTCTACTAATCCATAAACTGTCCCAGGCCCTTGTTAGTATGGTTGTCTGATTAAGTTACCAATGGAAACCAGTGCATACGACTATGTGGTAAAAGGTAAAAACCTTTGGTCAGTGACGCATGTGCATTTCAGGGTACTGTTCTTTCCCCGTATTTCGTCCTCACATACACCGGTCACTTATCAACTAGTTCCCCTGTCATCTGTTTTTAGATATAACGATGATGTCACCCGCTCTCAAGTCTTTTCCAGCTACGACAACTTTCAAAGTTCTTCAGACAGCTTATATTTTATCGACGATTATTCTGTTCAAACCGATTTCAATATCAAAATAAATTTTCAAAATGTCCGTTCTCTCTCATTCATCAACTCAGAAATGCTTACCAAGGCTGACTGTGTGAAATATCTAGGAGCTACTATTGATAAAAATCTGAAGTGAATTTCTCACATTTCCACCTCTGTAAAGAATCTCTCAGGGGTGTCTTTTCATCTCAGAAGGCTTCGACACTACATAGCGAAACACAGCACCATCTCCCATTTTGTATACCAGTGTGTTTTTCCAATCTTTCTCTACTATTCTCCTGATGTTTCTGCAGGCTTCCTTAAGAATGACTTCAAAATTCTCCCCCTCGGATTGTTAATAATTAGCCGTGTGTCTTTCATACCACCAAACGACTTGTCCATCAAACCATCTGGTCAACATCCATACGTATGTGCAAAGTTTGCTCATGAAATGCTTTCAGATTCCACATATCCTCTGCACAGTGATCTTTCAAAGGGTCGACCTCATATTTCAACAAGATCCGCTTTTTGTTTCATACCTTTTAGAATAAATATCTATTGGAACTGCACTGTTCCACAGGTGTCACAAATCTTGACAAACTGTGACGGTTTTAGCAGACTTCATGAGCAACTTAGTTTAAGTGCTCAAATCATTCCACGATGAGCTTCTTTTTTATTCATTTTTCAAGGTGAGGATTGCAACTGTTTTCTTATTTTTTACTAATACTTTTGACTGCGATGCGACCTTGATGTAAGCAAAAATCTATAGAATGGAATAAAGCACAACGGCAAGCATGCTTGACTTCGATCGCACTTTGTATCGATTAAGGTGTCATTCATTTTACTTAGCTTAGCTTCACTCTGAGAACTTTATCAGTCACTTTACTTTTAAGGTATGAAATAGACAAGTGAGAATTCACGGGTGATCAAAAATTACCGTGAGTTCATTCAGAAATACAACTATTTCCAGAGCTTGAAGCTCTTCTGAGATCTATGTGATTCCCAGTTCAGAGACTGTTCTTTAACAGATTAGTAATATGCAGTAAATGTAAGGCCTTGCTAACTTGCGAAATCCAAAACTAAAGCTGTTTCACGATGTGTTTATTTGTCCTGATGATCAACGCTAGGGTGACCATCAATGTAATCACCCGACCCTGTCAGATAAACGAGCGACGAGTCTGTGTCACATGATAACAATGACGCACACTTGTCGACCTGTGCGCAAGCTTCTCACATGTGTGACCATGATCTGCCGTGGAGGCATGTTGATGGGGTTCTGCAAACCTATATTCTCAATATTGCATGTTCCTCAAGGGCTGTAGCACGCAACAATGCGTAAAACCTGTTGCGCTAGACGGCCATTCAGGATTTGAGTGAAAGCGATACGATAATCGACCAACTGCAGAAATGCCGATGACAGACCGACAGTAAACCAGATGAAGCTTGGGTTGTCTAGTTGATATCATTGGATAATCCTGTGACAGAATACTGTTTTCAGTGTACCCGAAAACATTAACCAATGACAATCAAGGAAAACTCTTTAGACCTAGCAGCCGTGTTCGAAGCCATAAATAGATGAACGAAACAATTAAGCGGAAGCCATCTGAAGGCAAAATTCCACGGGAAATTCACTGTCCCACGAACGGGTTTCATAATTAGAAGGTAAGTTTCTTGAAACTAATTGAGACGATATCGAACCTAACTGCCAAATCAGTTGTTTTTTATGGGCAAAAGAGGTGTTAATCTTTATTTATAATAAATTGTTTGACCCTCTTTTATTTAACCAGTATCTTTTGTCCCCAGCCGTACCTCTTTGCTGTTTCCTCCTAACTATAATGCATAAATTGATAGTATTCCCGATGCTTGCAACGGTTCACTGTCAAACAGTATCATAAGTGTTTTTCAGTTTCATAACTCACACTTTCCCAAGCCTCGACAGCCTTTGAATCTAAGCCCCTATATCATACAGGCCCATCACCAGACCTGTTTACAATTCACAGTGCAATTAGGCACTGACGACTGAACATGGACTGGGATCACACATTACCACACCTCAACGATCTTCTCGTCGATCTAAAAGAAGCACTCTTGCTGGCTGGCAGGCAGCTCTTAAATGCACCCTTCCAGCTAAGATGTCCGTTCCGACATTGTTGAGTACCAACATTCGCTCTCTGTATCCCTCACACTTCATTCACCGATCCATGTTCACACGTGTGTCATCCGCACACAAGTATCATCGCCGAACCCGGATATTGCTGATTCATTGGTGTCGACAGACAGCTTCAGACTCCATCCGAAGGACAGAGTTTCGGACAAGAATCAGACTGGAGGCGGTGTGACGACATGCAGAAACTCCTTCTGGTCTGACAAGTCCGAAGTTGTTTATACGTACTCGCAAAAAGGAATTGACTATCTCAACAGAGTGTCATCCTAGATTTTATTGCCATACCAGTACAATCAAAACGAACCTAAATATTAACACTTTTAGCTTGCTGCACAACATCACAACATTTTACAACTCTTTTGTAGCATTGATTATTCCCATTCTTGAGGGTAGTCTCCTTATCATTGCAGGTGATTTCAATCATGCATCAACCTTATCACTGACTGTTTGATTTTACTGGCCTCTGAGTTTCTCCAAACAGAGACAATTTAATTCTGGATAGGGTTATTACCAACCATTCTGATTTCTTTTCCCTGAAACCACGTTCTCCCATCCAAATTAGTGATCATTGTCTGCCTTTGTTAAGGCTCAAGATATACTCTAGGTCAGCCTTCCATTCCTTCAAGCAAACAAATTTTTCCCTCTACAACCCTACTCTTTTTCAAGAATCTCTTTCACACACATCTGCATGTCTCTCTTTTGAATCCCTGTTCAGTGACAATGTCAGACTTTTTACACAAACCGCCAAAACAATCTGTCTGCTGTCCCTTAGAGACACTTCGTCACAAATAGTTGCATCTCCTCCAGAAACTGAAATCTCTAAGACGACGCAAGGAGCACTTCTGCAGATCCCGTGGTAATTCACGTGTGTGATCCAGTTCCACCCTAATAAAAGCTGAAATCAAAAATATCGACACGACATTCGCCAGCCGATCCATGAATGGTAACAACAACCGATTCCTATGGCAAGACATTCGACTATTGTGTGGGAAGAAGGAGGAACATGAGAGAACTTCTGGGGATGTCGACAGCACCAATCGCGCTCTCATCCATCCTTCTACTTATACCCTAGGCCTATTTCGGCAGCGTGATGTCAGGACAGTTACAAGTTTTTCCAGAAAAGAGGTGCTCGACCTTCTGCGCACCACTAAAATCACTACAGTGGATGGTCCCGACAGTCTACATCAACTCTTTTAAAGCATGCTGCTGTGGCTCTGACCAATGCATTTACTTCTCTGATTAACTCACCATTAATCTCTTCTTCCATCCCCGACTGTTGGAGATCCGTCACTATTATTCCCATCCTGAAATCTAGCACATCTACTGCTTTGGCAAAACGTTTTCGTCCCATCGCCTTAACGTCTTCTGGTCTTAAACTGACGGAGCATGCTATACTTAAGCGACTGTGTTCTTCTACGTGTCCTCCTGACGACCCTTTTTAGTTTGCTTATAAATCTAACAGGTCCACTTTGCATGCTGTCGCCTTCCTCATTCACCACATTTGTAATTTCTTGAACGCATCAATGAAATCTGTGCGTTGCGTATTTCTAGACTATTCGTCGGCATTTGATTCTGTCCCACAGTCTTATCTACTTCACAAACTGGAAACATTTGGCTATTAGCAGGGCTATCTGAGTACTTTACTAACCGAAACCAGTGCGCACGAATGGGCGGTAAAACTTCAAGCCGTTGAGTAACAACTCAGGTGTGCTAGAGGGTGCTGTTCTTTCACCGTTCCTCTTCTCTACTTACATCAACAACTTATCAACTAGCTCCCGCTGTCATCTGTTTAACTATGCCGATGATATTGCCCTCTCTCAAGCCGTTTCGACAACGATGATTTTCAAAGTTTTACCAACAACCTATCTTCTGTTAACCATTTCTCTGCACGAGATGGTTTAAATTTCAACACATCCAAATGTTTCGAATGTTTGTCCCCTCCCTCTCAGTCAGCCTATCCATCCGAAACGTCTTTCATCAATTCAGAAACACTTACCAGGGTTGATCCTATGAAATATCTGGGAGTTACTATTGATAAAATTCTCTAGTGGACAACTTACATTTCCATCTGTGTAAATAATCTCCGACAGTTGTCATTTCAAATCAGGAACCTTCGACACTGCAAGGTGTAACAAAGCACCATCTCCCGACTTGTATACCAATATGTTTTTCTAATCCTTCATTACTGTTCCTCTGATATTTTTCCAGGCTTACTTAAAAAAGACAAAAATACTTCGCCGGGGGCTATCCGTTATTAGCCGTGTCCTTCATACTACTAATTGAGTTGTTTTTCAATCTATGTGATCAACACTTGGCAACATGTGAGAAATTTGGTCACAAAACTTTATGATCCCATGCATCCTCTGCACAACGATCTTTCAAAGTGACGCTCTCACATTTCTACGCGATCCGCTATTCGTCCCATGCATCAATATCTATAGGAACTCCACTGTCCCGTATTTGGCACGAATTTTGACAAACCGTGACCGGGTTTCAGCCGAATTCCTGAGCAACCTATCATAATGTGCTCCGATTATTTCTCGATGAGTTTTTATATATTTTGCGAGCTGATGAATGAATTCATTTATTTTTTTATTTTCTTGTTTCATTTTTACCCTCACATTTTTTGAATGAAGTGCGTCATTACTTATGATACGCAATGGTCTATGCAATACAATACAATCCAAATTCGGGGTTCGAGTAATGTAGTTCAGCTGACCGCGTCCAATATCATACCAAGATATTTTCTACTCACCTCAGGAGAGGAACCAGCTAGCGCTACGGATGAATGTGGTCAAGGAATAATCCTGGTCCGTTTTGATTAGGTCTCGGTTACCGGTTATTTAAGACTCCACGGGTCAGTCGGTATTCTAAAGGCTGTGCTAAGCACAGCTTATTTATCATTTCGAATTACGATCTTACAGACCGTGGTGCTGAGGCGCAGGAAAATTTCTGCGACATTCTCGCCACTGTTGTTTGGAAGAGCAAAGGCTCTGACAGTATGTTGGTAGCGGGTGATCTTAAAGCACGAATTGGAGAAATTAGTGAATCAGAAGCTTGTTTACTTGGGCCCTGCGACTTACCCGATCAGGATACAGATGACGGAGACGGGCCTCTTCAATTGTGTAGACAATTTTCCACTCCTCTCTAGGACGAACTTGCCACACAGTTCACGTCCCACACCGATATGACGCTCTAACTGGACACGAAGTCTGAATCAGACCGAGCATACCGCAGTCAGCTACCGATGGCGCGGTTCTGTTTACTCCTAAGCTTTATGGAGATGCTTTAACAAAGTACCTACCTCATTGGCCCTTGACATTTGGAAAGAGGAGCGTATTTCGTTATCTTCAAGAAAGAAAAGAAGAGTGACTCTAGCAATCACTGTGCCATCAGTTTAATTCCCTTAATCAACAAGACATTAGTTTCGATAATGCTGCGCCGTCCGACACCGATTCATGAGACTTACTTTTGCAAGCAGCAAGCGGAATTCTTTCCAGGCCTAGATTGCAATGATCTGATTTTTACCTTTTTCAGGCTAATTAAAATGCGCTATACACCGTCAACCAACAAACGTAGTCTTTATCGACTTGAAGGATGCTTTCGACTCAGCCGACTGAATGGGGCTGTTCAGTGCTCTCCACCGGATGGGTATGTCACAGAAGGTCTTTGCTCTCCTGTAAGCATTATCCTCGCATACCTATAATTGCCTAACGGTACAGGGTGAACTGTCAATTTCTTTCGAGATGACCACTGGTGTGCGACAAAGGTATCCCATCTATCCATTCCTGTTTAACTTCGACAAGGACGAGATAATGGATGATGCTTCAGGAAGTCTTCAAGATTTAAACATCTCACTGGCTGATGGTAAAAAACTGTTACCTAAGTTACGCAGGTAAACTTGTATTCTTGCTGAAGTGTACGGAACATGCGCAACATGCGCTACGTAAACTCACCGCACTGTACCTTAATGCAGCACATAATTTGCACCTTCAGTGTATGCTGTTACAAGACTGGGTGACATCAGCACCGAAATTCATATTCAAAGAAGAGTACCTTACAGCTGTAGACATGCACGTGGGCCAAGAAGCCACCCTATATATGAATCCCCAAAGAAATTGGTTTATCTTAAGCTGACCTATAAGTTTCGTATATCGTTGTTTTTCTGTCTCTAAATCTGCTCTTCGGAATGTCGATTCTATCCCTAGCTCTTTGTCGTCCGTCTCCGTCACCTCAGACGAAACCAACCAAAGCCAGACGGCACACAGAATTTCTCCTTTATTAAGATCATCACTTATTTGCAGGTTGCTTTGCCAATACTAATGCCATCATTTCATCGGTTGTCCGAGTCGCGCTTTGATTGGTTCATCTTGTTCGACGCATTTCACTTGATTCAGTTCATGGCGTATTTTATCCAATCCGGACCACACATCCTGACTGGTTGGCCCAGTTCACCATTCGGCATTCTCGGTTTGCATTTCCGCACTCTCCACTCCACTGTCGGCTGGCCGCTGGTAGCCAACGCGATGACGCGACATCACTCTGATCTTGCATTCTGCACCTGCTCGCTGTCTAGCAGGATCGGGTTGCATCCACGCCTGTCTATTGATCGCAACTTGTCTGGTACGTCCAGCATGGCACAACCGCCGATAACCAATGAAACAGCTCTGCCACACTCAGGCGCAAAACCAACTGCAATACCATCCCCTCACAATAATGGTGGCCACCTTATGAAGGAAATGCGTCAAGGACTGAGATCGGCCTTAAATCTCACGTTCCGAGCCACGTGACCCCAACTCCTGTAGTGCACTCGGAAGATGAACCTGGGCAACCGCAATAATCCCCGTTTGACCAATTCTGCCTCACATGTTATTTATTAGTTCACCTGCAGTTACGGTGACACATACATCGGCGGAACAAAACGACTACTTTAGCAATGGATGTGTTCACGCATTCCGAAGTGATGACGCAAGATTTTTCCAATATCCAACAGAATCGGGATCCCAGCCTATCAATAGCCAGACACATAAGGGAAAGCAAACACAATTGACCCAGTGTTGCCTTCATTCCGATATTACTTAGCTGGAATTGGAAACAGCCAGCATTCAGTAAAGCGTTGTTTTATCAGATCGGATCCACTTTTAAACCCGCAAAAGATACCTAGACGATCATCTCATTCGCCATGAAGCTGGCTCCAATTTCTAACTGGAATTCTCCCAATTTTTTCTCCTAAGAAATGCCCATTTATCGATTTTTCCTGTTAGCAACGCCTTATAAATGTCAGATTGTTTTACGTATTCGATTGGCAAGAGTAATAAAAAATGTTAAAATCTCGTAGCATCTCCCCTCTATCCGTCTTTATGAAGTGGATATACAGGACACCGTGCTTTAACGTGCGATTCAAATACCTCGGCAGCTGCCTGACATAAGATGGTACCACGCTGATAGAGGTGAAAAGGCGTGTGTCCAAGACGAGCGATGCACGCTGAATCAAAGCACTTGGGGTGGTGAAAGGTCGAGTGTACTGCACAACACTGCGGTCAGTTTTGTTGTTTGCTTGTGAAACTTGGAGCTTTTCCATCGTCGACTTCCAACCAGTACCACTGGGATTGAATGGATTGATGGCGTGAACAATGTGCGGATTAGGAATCGGATGCTGAGCGCTAGTTCAGAGAATGTTCTACCTCAGCAAAGTAAACTTATTAGATTTCGATAGTTGGGTCACGTGTTGCGCATGGCGAGGGCACGTCTGCCGTGCCGTACCATGCTTTGTCTTGTAGATGAAACGATACATGAAACAGCGGTTTTTTCTGCAACCGATCGCGAAAGCCACGTCTTGGTGCAGTCTACATACCTGAGTAGCAATTTAATGCGGAGTAAACCCAAGACAGCTTCAACTGCTGAAGAAAATCGAATCTGCAGGTTTTCTCACCGTTTAGCCGACTCGGGTCATTGTTCAGTAGCCTTGGGCTATTTTTAACAGCTACCGCCAACGTAGAATAAACGCGTTCTCGAACAACGGATTCCACAAACGGAAACATCACGTGTCAATTACGTGACCTAGTAACATGACTTAATAGACTCTAGGTTGAGTTTTGTCTATCTAAACGTAATATCAGCCGAAAAACGCGAGTTTATTTCAATTCGGGTCATATCTGACGCAGACAAGGTGCAGCTATTAGACGACAGCCAAGGATCGGTAAACGCAAAAAAACTTCATAGACTGAACAGAGTAAAAGAATTGGGGGAAAACAACTAAGCACGGCCGAATTCTATTTTGAAACTATTCATGAGAATTTTGCTTTTATTATCAAAAAACAGTAAATTAAAACTCAACTTCCGAGAAAGTGCAAGATCATGTGCTATCTCACACATTGCGCATCTACAGTTCAAATGTCAATTACAGTGCATCAGAAGCGCTAATTGCGGATGGCTGACCTGATAAATCATGTAGGCCCAGAATCCAAATAACTCCTTCTCAAATTTCATGTAGTCATTTTATCGATTGGCAAAAAGGTTGACAATACTGTGAATTGGCCGGTCAGTATAATCTGATATTGACAAAATATTCGTGTCTGATCCCTGGATTCATGTTTTCGGTGCTCAGATCGATCGAAGTAGGCGTAGATAATGTATGGCAAATGGCAGGTTTATAGCAAATTCATGCGGACCAGACGAACGCCTAACCAGAAGCGGCCGAAGCCGCACATCAAAAAATTTCACAACCATTTTGCCATAAAAGTGGGCCAACTCAAATGACGTACATTTTTGTCCTCAATAAAAGGACTATAAGGTCAAAGATAAGTGGCTCTCCTGGTCAAAATCCACGATCTCCCACCTCGAAGCACCCTTCAGAAAACATTGCATATACAGAGCTGACCATATTTCATCTTCGAGCTATTGTTATTTGACAATGATCCGTAGTTGATTGTATTCGTTAAAGTCATCTGGTCTACTTAACATAACTACCAAAACAGAGATGTTGAAGCAGACTTTGATTCCGCTGGAGAGATCCTATATGTCTATTTAGAACTAAATGATCCGTAGTTATTCATCTGCCATATTTCATAACATATTGGATAGAAAGTACACGTCGCGAAAGTTACCACCTAGCGTTATCTGTACCTTGTTTCGGTCAAGGTATCGAGTCTTAAAATCGAAGCCGTAATATACCAAAAATTCAGGTCCCTAGGCGTCACAAAGTGAATTCAACGACCATGCATGAGAATAGCACAGTATTTTCGTTAAACGTAATAATCAGCTGATCAGTGGAAAACGACTTTGAGAAAGGTTGATCACGATAATAGAAACGCAGAATCTGCACTTTCTCAGCTGATAACGTCTTGTGTTATAGTCAAATAACCGTTTTAGTGGGTGGGCAATTCAAAATTGTTTTGTTCCTTTTTGCCGGTGAATGTCATCAGCTCCCGGATGAATACGGGTGGTTACTGCTAGCCAAAATAGTCAGGACGCTACAAGCTATACAACCGCAGCTAGTGGAACACGAACATTTGTCAACGTAAAATGGTCAGGTGATCTTCCACTGAACCGTATATCAAAACGCGCGAGCAACACTGTAGCGTTTAGATAACATGTTCTATCTCGCCGACTATAGGTTCAGTCGATGTATCACGGTTGAATAGCTACTCTGCCGGATTGCAGAAGCAACGCTGAATGCACCTACAGGTGTATCCTCTATCCGCCTCTATCCGTCCTTGCGCACGTGACATTTTTGTCAGCACTCTAGTCGCAGTAGTCTAGTCTCATCAATTCCTGTACATATCGATCTATCCGGAGTGACCGTATATTATACTGGACATGATGAAAGTGTGTTTGTGCCACCTAGCATAATAATACACTTTAATGGTTGGTGTACAGCATATAAAGTCTATTCTCGTTACCAATAACCCTCAGATTTATTAATTTCTCCTTTTTTAATTTATATTTTTTTTGCATTGCCCGGTTGGATATGTTGAGAAATGCGTTCGCCATGAGGGCCGAAAAATAGAGCTAGTCAGAATGTGTTCACGTGGGCGTTAGTTACTCTGCCAACCGACCGCATATCTCATCAAATGGAACTGCATGGTAAAGAGACCTAATCGAGCTGCCCATTGAAGTTGATAGTCACGTTGATTTGTCGAGCTTTTTGCTCGGTTTAGTGATAAAGCGATAGTCGACATCATTTTTTCAGGATAGGGTTCACAGCCAACAGAGGGCTGCCAAGTAGAGAAACCGACCAGTGCTGGGGGATTTGAACTCACGTTCTTGCCTACAAGATCAGAACGCGACGAATGAATAATGGCGAAAGAACGAGTGGGCATTCTAATAGCACTATCCGGAACTGAAAACCATCAAAAAAGTGTAATAGAAAAACGGAATGAGTTAGGAATTTCCGTGCGCACATGGGTGTTAATGCGACCAAAGAAGCAAGTGAGAAGTTGTAATCCACACACAATGATTTTGCTCAATAAGAATGATAATGATAATAATTAAAGTAATAACCTTAGCTTTCCCCATTATTTGATACAAGTTTAGCATTTCAGGAGGGGAGCGGATAGCATTTGACCAATTCAACCAATTCACGAAGTGACCAATATAGAGAGCAGTCGAACCCCAGGCCTTTTCGTCTAAGCGCCACGATATTCACCGCCGATCATCTAAGTATGTCAGAAGAAGTCCAACCCAGAATAGATAACGATTGGGTCCACGAATAAAGTTTTGTGCGGCGACCGGTTTTCTTTTTCCCGCTCAATAACACCCGATTTTCAGAACTTGAGTCGCACCTATGCTGTAGCACTGCGGTAGGTGGTCTTTCATCTCAAGTCACAACGGGGGCTGCTAAATTCTACTCACTGGTCATAAGGAATAGCAACAAAATACTTTTGTAGGTCTTATTCCAAATTACCAGTTTTGCATGAAAATGTGAATCTCGTGCTGGCTAGTCAGGAATTTTCGCAAGGTCAGCCTAATTAAACAGTCACTGACTATTTTACTTCAACTATAAAACCATGTCACCTGGAAAGAAGGCCAGGCTCTTTGAGGTGAAACTTACCTAACCAAGCCTAAATGTGTCAAAGTCAGTTTGCGGCATGTGGTGCCTTTACTTTATAAAAGCTGATGAAAAATGTTCGACAGCTAGATATGCAGAACAGTTCTCAAACAAATTTCGATATCCGGATCCGTATAAGTCGACAGACTATTCTACTTTCTTACCTATTAGAAAACTAACAATGGTTCATGGAGCAATTAAGAATAGAATGCTCGTGCTGAGTTGGCCACCTCAACCTAATGTGGCGGCATCCAGTAGTTTTCCATAGACCGTTGCCAGCCATCATTATCATCAATTGGCATCTAAATTCAAAATCCACTGGGACGAGCATTCCGGATTTTGTTCGTTTTTGCGCCAACTTGTAGACGGCATTCGGCATTCTGGTGGAAGAAGTAAGGCTTACCATCTCGTCGAAATTCGAGTGATCAGGACAACGCCTTTTAGGCTTGTAGACTCCAGTGTCGAGGGTTTGAATCCCGACGCCGCCGAATACAACCACATTCACCGAACTACTACTATTACTACTAATAATACTACCAATGCTACTACTCAAGTTGATAACTGTTTTATAATTAGGAAACGAGTGCAAGAAAGAAGAATTATCGTACTATAGTATGTCTTAGCAACCCCAATCCACTAGCTGAATTTCGTTCACGACAATCTAGGAAACCCAAAGAACTCGATGGTGCTCAATATGGTTCTTTCTAATGCACACAAACAAAGTCAACTTTAACATCAACATTGATCGGGAAATGCAACTATTCCATAGACCAAATCTAAGAGCATTTTATAAAACAACCATGAACACTAGACAAGACTCACATAAACTGCAATTTGAGCTGCTCAATGCAACCAAATGGGCGGATCAAAATGTGTTTAGCCGTAATTTAAAATCCCACATTCACATACTAGGTCGGTTTAATGATTTGGTCAGCCCATGTGAAAGAAAAGTTCAACAGATAATTAGCAAGATCAACCGGTTATTCAGTGACTAAACTAGAGCAATTACTGGCTCTCTGTTAAAGAAGCGAAGAAGAACGAGAGAAAAGGGATGAGGATAGTAAACCTCATGCACACCACCCACATTCTAGTCAACTAATCAAAAAGCGTTGACAATTTGGCTAGAAAGCATTCCCGATTCGTGCCGGATCAGCGTAAAAGGGGACGGAATGCAATACGAATTCATTGGCGTCAATCTTCGTGACACTCACGCCACAAATCGAGAGACTTAAACACTGCACAACTTAACGAACGAAAATGTTGTTTTGAGTAAAGCATGAACAAATCATTTAAAGGAATACCAATAACAGATGCCTGCAAAAGTAACGTGGAAACAGACGGCACACGAATTTCAACAATTTCTTCTCAGTTTGTCACAATCGCTGTCTGATCTTCAGTTTGTTGCACAGCACTGCCGAACAACTTGTCATCACGAGCGATCGAGAGACAGACCACTGTTTTCCTGTGTACGAAATCCCAGTGGAGTATCCATTGTGTGCATGCAGTTTGGTAAATGCAGCTAAAATCTGGAAACCACACGGGGAGATAAGTACATACAACAAACTGTCTATCAAATGATTCATTCTTTCAGAAATGCCTCCTGGGAAGTACTGGCAATGAATGAAAATAAAACCATTTGGCGTCTCTACACTTCAGCAAAACTGTTATTGTCTTAGTCGGAGATTCGCACTAGATCTGCCACAGTCAAACATTTGAGTGAAGTGGTCAGCTCAATGCGTTCTGCAAGGCCTTTGGAACCAGACTGACGTGAACACTGAGCACCAATGACTTTGTTTCAACGAGGCTGTTTAACTCTACTTCACGCCCAAAAAACGGACAGTAGCTGCTCTCGCATTAACCCAGTGAAGTTCAGTTACCAACCGTCCGTCTTTGTTTTTCACTGTAAGCCTAGCGCAGTTTTCACACTCCTTTCATTACGTACTCGGTCGATTTCATTGTTTGTTGGCACAACCGGTTGTTACGTCCTGGAGATCGTCACTGTGCATTGAAGGAATTTCATTTGATCAACTAAAATAACCTTTCCCCATCCCCGCGCTCAAGATGCTTTGACACCGTGGGCTGTCAGGAGAGAGATGAGTTCGAAATGTCTGCAAGCTAATAATCTTACATACTCATATCGTTCTTTTCCAAATGCCTCATATAGGTTTTCTAACCATTTGATAACTAATGATACTTCATCAAAAACATCACATTTTTTGTTGATATGATCTGTGATGGTATTGGCTAGAAGGATAATGCAGTGAGGGAAACAGGTGGGGCAGACGATTCTGGATAACGCTCAAGTCATCTTATTGCATTAAATGACTATTCCAGTCGATATTAGCACTGCCTTTTTTGACCTTCTCATTCCAGATTTCGTTCTTTTTTGTTCCTCTGAGGTGAGAACAGCCGGTTGTTCTTTCCTTGTATCCTCCCAGTATTCCTACTTTGCCCCTGTTCATGAGTGCGAAATCGCACTCAGTTGTATGTCAATAAATGTCAAGTCTGGCTCAACTGAAGTAGCGCATCCATAATGCACCACAGTAGTGGTAGTGGAGTAATATCGTCAACAGCAGCAGCAACAGCCGTACCAAAAATAGTGATAGTATCAATAGTAGTAGTAGTCGTAGTAGTAGTAGTAGTAGTAGTAGTAGTAGTAGTAGTAGTAGTAGTAGTAGTAGTAGTAGTAGTAGTAGTAGTAGTAGTAGTAGTAGTAGTAGT
>LUCM01004197.1:101140-112389 GCA_008360955.1 Fasciolopsis buskii
AAATCGCATTCCCAACATACCCCTACCCTTATTCAGACGATTTGGAAAAACCTGCTGTCATAGGCACGACATCGTTCACACATCTTAATGCAGGCAGCTCCTTTTCTGGTTGCAGGTAGTAAGAGATTATCTGGTTCAGGAAAGAGTTCCCAATGAAAATCAACACTCAACTGGCCGTTAAGAAATGGTGAAAGCAAGGTACAACTGTTTCATTCGCTTTGGGAGTCATCAACGGTGCACATCCACTGCCCCCGGAACTAGGACGCGAACCCGGGACGAACGATTTTGAGTCGAACGCCTTAGCCGTCACGCTACCAGGCAGGCTGTCAATGATCTGTTCAACTTTGACACATGATGTTGCACCTATCCGTCACTGATTTGCACGGTTACTGTCCGGTATGTCACGGCGATCGACTCCTACTGATAGATGACTTCTCTGCAGGTAGCCTAAGTACAACGAAGGCTTTGGGCATGGCCTGCAGAGCTCAGCTACTTGGTGTGTATTAGTAGCACGAGATTGAATGTTTTCATGAATTAATTGACTACGTGATATAATCGCTGAACTAATCATTGAGAAATCATGGAAGGAGTGTATAGGTGTTTCATGCTTGTTAGGAATCATGAGCGATGCATATCCACCGCGCCCGAACTGTGGTGCGAACCCGGGACGAATGATTAGTAGTGGAACGCCTTAGCCATTACGCTACCGGGCAGGCTCTCAAGGATCTGTTGAACTCGACTACATGATGTTGCACCTATCCGCCACTGATTTTGACAGCCAAGGTCCGCTGGTGCAAAGCAATCTACCCCCTACTGATGGATGATTTCTTTGCAGGTAGCCTAAGTACATGGAAGGCTTTGGACATAACTTATAGAGGTTGGTTACTTAGGGGGTGTCGTGCACTGTTGATAATTTCTGACAAGGAGGAAACAGCTGTATAACGCTTCCATTTTTTTTAAATGCAGTTTGTCCTTTGACACCACATGATGACAAAAGGTTAAAACCAGCAGTTTCATATGATAGCAGGAAGATTTCCGTAAGTATATCAGTTACAAATTTGAGGAGAAAGTGTGAAATTTGGCCCTTCTGACTAGCATCAACTCTTCTGCTGAACTCTGGTGAAAGATCGCTGTAAGCACTTACTCGGTATCGACTGTTCGCTTACAACAAGTGGAAATAAGAAATGCATCGCTTTGGCACACTGTTCAGTTGGAGACAATGACACCGAATTGCACGATCTTCTGAGTCAAGTAAGACTTTCACATCAAGAAAGACAGAGATCACAGACCTGTCTGACGTAAAGAGATGTGATCGATGCACCCTCTTGGCTCGGATACTTGCATGATTCTCGCGTGTAGGCTAGTCACGAGCAAAAGCTAGCTGGCGAGAAATTATGTCCTGCTAGTAGTTTGGCTGAAGTACTCATCGAAACAATTGCAGTAAATCACAAAGATGACCCGATATTTTTTATGTAAATCAATATAATCACCGATTCAAGACTATCATTAGGATTATGGTCCTTTTTTGCAAATCAGTTAAAAGTTTTGTCAGCTCCTACTTTAAAACTCCTTCAACAACTTTGCAAAAGGACAGGAACCGTCAATTCTCTGTTTTTAAGAACACTCATCTCACTAAAGATCCTCATTCCTAGTGATAGACTGCACTGTCCCACTTGGTGTCGTTAGCGAAAGGCTTACTGTGAAATTCGGCTAATTAAAGTGCTCCTTGAAGTGCCGTGCTCAAGGATCCAGAGGACACCCCTGAGACTGAACCAGTAAGCCGCCGGATTATTTGGTCATCTGGCCCACCTGGTTTTGGCTCGCTGGTACTCCTAATCAACCGGTTACGTTTGTGCCTATTGCTAATGGAAGCAACCTTTCAGTTTCTTTACACCTTCCCATTCACCACTGCTTGCCGGCGTTTATTAGGCTTCCTGACATCTGAAGGGTTTACGAGTCTTCGTATTGGGCATTCTGAAGAACGGATCTGGGGGAATCTAATGGAACAACTGACGTCGAGGATATTAATAATTCCGGATGTTCATAGGGCTTGAGGTCCTGTGTGGCGTCTGTCGCTGTGTGTATGGCATCTGTTCTAATGTTCTCTCGGTTGATGGGCAATTCGTTATGCATCGTTTAGTAGCAGCTGTCCAGAATTGACGACTTTCATGTTGGTGCTACCAAAGACTAGGAGCAGGCAAAGACAAGTAGGGGCCAAGGACGGTGCCAAGCAGTAGTAGTAGTAGTAGTAGTAGTAGTAGTAGTAGTAGTAGTAGTAGTAGTAGTAGTAGTTATCGTTGTTGTTTCTGTAGCCATAGTGGTACTTCATAACAAGGGATATCTTGGTTCATACATAGCAGTTAGTACGGTGATTTTCGGCTTTTCACACAAACCGAAAATATATTCCAGAAAATACCTTGACAAATATTCTGGGAAATTTGAAGTTGCTGTGCCAACATATTTCGGTTTTCAAATGGCTTTTAGTCACTCTTGCGCAAAAGTATATCAGATATGACGCCTTCCAAAAGGTTAGAACAACTAGGAGAAAACGAAATCCCTCTTTTCGGATGGATACAAGGAGCGGAAGACCAAATTTTAGGTACGGATTATCCACAATAGTCACGTAAAAATTTTGCACCAGCCTAGGAGCAGGAACTGGAAACATACGCAGCCGAATTCGATAAAGAGAGATGCGACTTAGTAGGAAATCTTGCTTGCATCACATCACATGCATTATTGAATTTTCTTCTGTATTCATTGTCCCGAGTATTTCTAAAACAAAATGCTTAACATTCGTTCCACAAAAATCTGCTATAAGGCAATCCTTCGACCGATCAGACCATCAGTGATTACCTTTGCCGTCGCCGTTTCATATTTAACTACAGGAATTGGCAATTTGTTGATTGGTATGTGCAACCTCCTCACAGCATAAGTCTCGGTCATGGTTTTCTCTTCGCATCGCCCTCCCATAGTCAAACTAGGGAAATTTAAACGCCACACGATGACCTGAGCACAAGTTATGTAACACCAAGGCACAGGTTGAAACGAAGTGATTGTGAACACCGCAGTTGTTCGACTGATCAGAGTTCGGAATTGAGGCGTGTGAGTTCTATTCCGCCTACCGCTTGTCATTTCCGTATCCGTTAGCCTTCCAGTGGTCACGGCCTCTACCTCGAAATGCTGAACAGCTGACTTTCAAGGAATAAAAATAATAATAACTGGAACGATTATTATTCTGAAAACCTCCATTCACGAATGGGATCCTAGATCTAACTGATGGTTATGAATCATCAGTCTTGTCTACTTGTAAAACGGAACATTTGTGGGATGGTAGCTATTAAGAGCTCTGCTAGACACACCGATACACAAGGGAAGTCGTCGAGCACCAAGTCATCCACGATTTCAGGAATGAGAGTAAAAGCGTTGAAAAAGACAGGCGAAGTGAGCTGTTCTGCAACGTACGAGGGCAAATAATTCTAATTCACCGCCTTCTTATCATCTACTGGCTCTCCACACATTCACCGAGCTGGTTTTTGGCTTATTCTAAGTGTTTTATGGGTCCCACCGAACGCAGTATGGACAAGACGAATTGGCGAAAATGTTCGTTTTCTAGTAGTCGTTCTCCCATACGAACACATTAAGTTACACATGATTGACGAAAGCATAGATAAATGACTGTTTACAGTTACATTTTGTCTAGAAGTCGAAAATCTCCCTGAATGAAACGAATCAATAAAAAACCAATTAACATGCAGTCAGTCCACTTGCAAGTGATAGTGTTCATTACGGATAGCCCTAGATATTTCACCCAACAGTACAATCATGACACACGTGTCCATGAACCAATCGTTCCATTCACAGGACACTTTCATACATATCAATGACTGATAGCACACGGTCCGCTCTTCACATGAGCCGGCTAACAAATAAGCAGCCCACATGCTGCTGTCAGACTCAGTCAGTCGCACTATTCCATTATACTTGGCGATCAATGGCAGCGTCATGTGGGTCTGCGCTTCATCCTTCAGTGATATAAAGGTTGCTGATTTCTGACTTAATTTGAGTACCATTTCCCTTAGTCTTCTCCTTGGTGATTTCTTGTTTGGATCCGGGAGATCAAGCGACAAAATTTTACGCTCCGACGCACCGCAATGGTCCGCATCAATTACCGAATGTGCAAAGTGGATCTCTGAATCAGGATTTTCTTGTTTTTCACACAGAATACAAAACAGGAATCTCACAAATTGTCAGCAAGCAAGCAGAGGAGAATTGTACCGATAAATGCGAGCGGCTGCAGATATGTTCAGGCCGCAAAAACCGTTCGCTACTTTGGCACAAGCAATGAAATGCGTTGATCATGCCGATTGAAAGGTTAGATACGGGAATTGGCGAACACGCAACCAGTGTAACCATCCTTACTATTCCCAAAGTCAACTATACCGTATGATGTTCGCTAGAGTGATCGGTGGCGTCACAAGTGCACTTAGTCCGACCGGAACACATGAATGAATAAACATATGATGAAGTTATATGGTCCTGTATTTTGTCTCCTAGACAAAGACTATTGATTTGAATGCGAACAATAATAATTTGTTCGACAGAAGATTGTCCTGTTGACAGCTTCTGTTTGCTTTCATTGTTAGATTTCCGCCTCCCTATCATCGCTGAAAAGCAGAACAACTTATAAGGATGTATTAACGATACCTATTTTTGACCTCTCTTATTTTAGATTGTCCCGTTAATGAGCCATTCACGGCAGCTAAGTTTTGCCTGGACACTAAGGTGCAAGAACTACACCAAGTCTACACACACACACACACACACACGCACATACACACAAACACACACGCGTTCGGGAGCGGATGTGGGCTAATACGCTCGTAAACCGTCAGTCATTCGTTTTCGCCAACCATATTTAATATTATTTATTTGTAGGTATACGAATAACCGAATAAGCGCAAATGCAACACTTTGCATCGCTCTCAATATTCGGCGAGTTGCTCGAAACGGCTGGAATCCGGGCTAACTGGAAGAAGACATACTGTTAAACTACAACGCGATTTGAATTGCATAGGCAACTAGTCGCATCAAGGCTGAATGATGAAAAATCCAAAAACCTAACGGGTCTTTCAATCGACACACTTCCGAACGGCTGATCTTCCATGTACGGTGTGGTTGAGTAAGGTTTGAAAAAAATTTCCGGTTTTGTGTAAAACCATCCAGTCTTCACTTTGTCCCTGACTAGTTTTACGCTTATCAGCCTATAAATTAGCAAAAATTGCTATTGTACTGATCTTATAATAATAGCCAAAATCTATCACCACTATTTTCGGCCACGATATACATCAGGTTTGTTTTAGTCCCTCCTCAATCGTATCTTTTTAAGTTGCCCTGAACAAAATGGGCTAATACGGAGACGGATGTGAGGTGGAAGCACACGAATTCTGGGTCGGCCAGGTAATGATGTTTCCCTAATATCAAGGTTGAGGTCAGGAAGTGAACCATGACGAGTGCCTAACCTACTGCTTTTTGCATTGCAATTTTGTGTGAAAGCAGACTCTTTCTGATCACGTAGAGTTGAATACCAAAAGCATCGCTGATATCGAATTCATTCGTTTTATTTGTGTTTAAACATGGAGGAGGTGGATATTTTCAGCTCCCCAAGAAACTGGCCTTGACGAGTGGGAAAAGCTGTCTTGTCGTTTTTTCGTTGCTATGTCTGTTACACGGGCTGTCCAGCTCCGAACTGTCATAACCCTGTCTGTCTTGCTAACTACGACTTTTTCTACCGCGTATTGTGATTTTCACATGCTTTAACTAGTTAGACCCCAAACAAATTGTAATTTCAACAGCAATCCAATTGTGAAAGGTTTAACCTTTGTCCAAGTTAGTAATTCATAGCAGTGGTTTGTTGGTTTGCAAACAACCCCGTTCAAATTCGAGCAACCAAGATGTTTTTTAGAATGACCATCTTTCTACCGAAATCATTCTTCTTCTTTATTAGAACTTGTTCGCCTTTACTCTGTCTGTCGGCATTGGTGAGCTCGTTATTCTCTTCCCTACCGTTGAACATGAAACAACTTAACCGACAGAGAACAAACTCAACCTAAAATGTACTTATCCAAATCATGTATTATGTGACAGCGGTCAAAACAGTTTTCTTCACGTTTACATTTGTCTGAGAAGAGTTCACAGATTTATAGCCCACCGGATATTAACCTTCACTGACGGTAAAAAAAAAAACGTTTCAGTTATTCCCTTATACACCCAGGAACTCGTGATGGACATAAATGCCGAATTCACCACCTGGAAATCATGACAACATCGTAAAGCTGTTTCGTCTGCGGTAGAAAATATCGGCAGTGTTTGTTCATCCTACCCTGCACCCTAAGCCCTGCCTCTTCCCGTCTCTCAGCCGGGAGCCGAACCCGTGGTGAACGAATATGAACCAGTCCGGATGGGCATTAAGCGTTCCAATCTACGGTACTCTAGAGAATCCTTGTATGACTGGACCAATTTAACAAATCTCAATGGCTATTTCCCACCGCCAGAACTTCCGACCACTTATTTCATAATAAGTAAAACGTATAAAAGATTTTACAATTAATACTTACTTTTGTACTAACAACATCTTACAATTTTAACAAATAGGAAGTCCAGTATTTTTAGAGGCGGGACGAGGACACGTGTGCCACGGAGAACGGAAAATACACAAGGATTTCTCGCATCTGCAATCCGCAGCTGCGAATCCCAATCGAGTTGGCGACCTCTCGTTTATCAGGCAAGCATCGGGTGCTAAGAACGGATTTAAGTTCTTTTCTCCTAATCGTTGAGATTAGTTTTCGTCCCGAACTCGCTCTTCTACAGTCTTGCCATTTGCAGCCTGGCTCCATGTGCAAGGAGTTACTATTGTCTGACCAATACTTGAAGAAACTACTGTGTTCTTCTTGTGTGACTAATGAAGAGCTTTGTTTAATTAGCAGTGCGACTGCGTGCATAGGGACACCATAAGCGATAGTTTTCATTTTTCGATGAATTTCAGATGAAAAATAGAAATTAGCTGTATAGATTGAGGTGGTAGGCTATTTTTGTACTCTAATCACCCTACAACATATGCTATGCTAAACGTTACGCAACGTTACTTTTCTTTTCATTATATTCAAACCAAAAACAGTTTTATGAGGAACTATGTAAATTCTACCCAAAAGCAGTAATCTAATCAACCAGTCATTCAATTCGACTGACATTCAGTTCAAATAAGCCACACAATTAGTCCGTTTGCCCTCGTGTTACTTTCGAAATGCCTCATCACAAGGTCTCTGCAACTGTTCGAAATTGCTTGTTTCCGGTGTGCAAATAGCCTACAAATGACCGGCTCAACCGTATCTGCAAAGCGGCCAAACTCGCAAAAATCAACTCCACGCTTGATCACACAGCTTCCGTTTTATCTTCACATAGAGGGTCAAACACGGCGTCGTACATGCTCCACCTAAGCGACTGTGATTGCTTTTGGCCTTCTTATTTGCATTTCCAAATAGGCTTCGCCGTTCAACGCATCGTTTCACACTGGCATGTGAGGTGAAAGATGGCGAATTCCGTTGAAGCGGATCGCGTTCGCAAAGTTGGTCCCAACTTATGCTACATATTTGCTGTGTTATCTTAAACCAGGCTTCGAAATGTGATCGAAACAAGGTTAGCGTGTTGGTGATCCAGTTGGAAACTGTTATCGTTATCACCCATGTTAAAAATAAGTTGCAAAGTTAGAAATCCCTTAGACACACTAACAAATCGCCTTGGGTAAATTCAAAGCATGACCAATTTGACGGGCTCGTCCAAGGCAACCGTCCTGTGGCGAATTCATTTTAAGTTTACTCAGTTACGCGCTCAAAAATAAGTGTGAGACATCATAGAAAGCTATTCTAATTCAACCTGCACGGTCTGTGACAAAAACGAATACATACTGTTGAAATTCATCAGTCGTGTCTCATGTCTACTGAGTAGCATTTCACGGATCATACTTTGAACGTTTTTTTTTGCGGTTAATTTTCCTCCTCTCATCCATCGACTTTTTCAATCTCTTAAATGTTCCTGCGCGCGACTATAATTTAATTTACCTACTTTTAATCGACTGGCTTAGTATCTTTTCGACCGAAAAAATAGCTCTGATCGAAATGTCTAATCACTGTACTTCTACACGTCAAGGTTAACTGTATAAGTAAATAGCTGGCCAGATCTACATCCCCCCACATTTGCACCATGAATAGACGTGTTTGCTGTCACCAGGACGTGAATATGCTTAGCGTTCTCGTCGGTTGCGTTGAGTTTTCCCTGTTCCCTCTTCATGATGGCGCCCAATACTGTGAGCACTTGACTGATTGGCTTAACTTTTACTATGACGAATTTTGAACCAATGATACACTATACATCCGACTTGACAGATTCTCCTTCCCCGAATTAAAATGGCTTCATCGACCTAAAGACAGGGCGTGCGAGGCAGATTTGTGATACACAGACAACTGAATGTACTCGCAATATGTGAAAAGTTATCTTCGTAGCAAAGGCTGCCTGGAGGTTTTCAGTGTCCTGCAAGAATTGTGCAAATCAAAACCAAAAACCATACCTGACATTCAAAAATTCGACCATTAGTTTTGCACAAACACGGGTTAGAGCTCCCTTCCTCCGCCATTTGTTGTTCATAATGAACACACTTTCATTCCCCAAGTCGCCGTCGTTATAACTTTGCTGAAAGCTCAAAACAGTAAATCTTGTGAGCCCGACTTACTGTTTCCCTTATTACTCAAAACCGGTGTTTGCTATTTTCCGGTCCAATTATTTATTCTTCGATATTTGTCATGTCACCTGGACATTTCCTGAGCTGTGGAGATCTACTCCCAAGTAAACGTTTGAGAAACACCAATCCATTAATTTGTTCAGCATCCCTGTCGAATTTATTTCAGAATAAGATTTTTAGTCTTATTTTAGCCTAGGTTTCATCCCTCCATTCCAGGCAGTATGTGCACAAACCTTGGTTTTTCATGCATGATGCCTCAAGTTACATTGTTCACTTAGTCACTTCTTCGCTTGACGGTGGATCCAGCGCAGTAAAGCTTGTTTATCTCGGATACGTTTACACATCTCGCTCTCTCAGTTGTAGTCTCCTCTAGGTTCTCCACGAAAACCATACAGATCCCGTTTTTTTCAAATGTCTAATTGGACTAGTTTTACAGTCGTACTCAGTTAACTAAGTATTTTAAGAAGAAGCTCTTATCCCCCTCAATTCACCTCTGGAAGTCTCCAAGACTGTATTCTGTTTGACATGCTTTTCTCCTTCCACAAATTCGACGGTTGCCAATAAGGAGAAAATGTTGTTTTTGGCTGCCCCTTCAAATACCGCAGACCGAGGACAAAGGCGAAAAAAACAAAACAATATGGAACAACAATATCACCTAGTCTTGCTTTCATCAGCCCCCGGGAAAGAGCATGTTCTAAAACGCTTGCATAAATTACAAAATTTTTAGCCTGCGATCAACACATTCAGTGACTTGTGAGTAGAAAAAGCTCATCAAAATTCGGAAATCGAACATATCCCGAAAGTGAACAGATAAATCGTTACATTAGAATGGGTCGATAAAATAATGCATCCCATAAAATGAAATAAAATCAAGCGAAATACTTCAAAGTCAAAGAAAAATTGCATAAACCAAGACTAAAAATAATAATTATAATTATAATTATAATTATAATTATAATTATAATTATAGGCATATTTCTCGACATTCGAGAGACATGCGCAAGGCAAGATCAAATTTACACAAAGATGGCACAGTGGAAAATTAGAAAACAAAAATTTAGTCGTGAAGACGTAGTGTCTGTGCTCTCATGAACATAACCTGCAATGTGATAGGCTAAACACGAATTTTCGAGCTTTAAATCAGAGCTAGATAATCCATCGCCAAAACTTTCTGGGGCTGACTATGAATCGCGTACTGTGAGTCAATCCATGTTTAAACGCATTGCGGTGTGAAATTTGGCCGGGAAGCAATGGTGGGCATTGTCAAATGGCCGGGTTCGTCAGAAATCAGGAGGATTATATGGTAAAGATGAAGATCAATATGGATGTAATAACGTGATGGATGAAGAAGATTAAATAAATCGACTTTCTTAAAGGCGCGAACAAAGCAGAATTAACTATGGACGAGGGGATTTGAAAGAATTGTTCAATCAGACGATAAAGAATCGGGGGGAAGTTGCAATAAAACACTAAACTACATCCTCACAAAATAATCGCCAGGGGTTTTCATCACTCTTCAACTAGTTTCACACTTAGGCTGGCCTCTCCTACTTCCATAAACGTGAACGGCCATATTCCCTATAACTTTCGCTAACGCACAAACCGCAAACCGCTGATAATTGACCCTACAGCACAGCTCCAACAGTGGTACGCATAATCGCGCAAGTTTATTCTGTATTCCCATTCACCGCTCATCTAAATCCGATGCATATCGGCGTAAGCCCACTGTTATAGGTTTCGCTCGTTCTACTTGTAAATTCGCCCTCACTTGCATAGATAAAGATGCAAACTGATTTGACTTGGATTGCTACCGAACATCACATCACCATGATGTCATAATATTGTGCGAAATACAGATATCGCTTTCGTTTTGATTTCCTAGACGCCACAATGTTGGTAAATCAAGTTACAGACACAAGTTGCGGAGAATAAGACTGAACTGGACATCCTAACTCCTCCGAAGAGATGCAAAAATAGAAAATCTATTTCTCGTCTGCAATGATGGTTCCGTGAAGAAAAAACGGATCGAACTCGAGATTCTCCGTGAAGTGAGCACAAACAATGGTGTCCTTCTGTTCGACGCGTCTAAATAAAAAATGATAATCAAATTCACATGAAGAGTAATCATCTCTGCGATTAACACAACGCACATTTAATTCTTTCTCGCCTTGGTCAAGATACGTCGCCATCACACACAACGAAATAAAGACGTCACCTGGAACCATTTGGTTCAGAGTGACACTAACCACATCGGTGTCCATTGAGGATACTATTTTCAACTGCGTCCAATTTCCGCATTTGTACCGGCTGCAGTTAAACAGTGTACATGAAAAATAACTGGATATCACATTGCATTACCGAAATTGATTGAGGAAATTCGATTAACTTGGTCAGACGCATTCCCAACTAGGTAGACAATATAAAAAACGACAGTTCACCCAAGTTTCGAGACACTTAT
>LUCM01004202.1:0-10714 GCA_008360955.1 Fasciolopsis buskii
ACGGCGTGATTTCAGTGCAACTGATTGGACAATACGAGCAATAGCGGCATTATTCAGTTGCCGGATTGCAGTTGCTGGAGCTTGCAGTTAGACCGGATTTGATACCTAGTAACCCTTTCGGAGGAAGGTGTCAACAGATTTTGCTTTCTCCATGTTTCCTGAGAATCTATTTTTCTTAGTCGTTTCTGTTTCGATTGAAATCAGCAGAACATGGGTGCCGTGATGAATGGGCCCACCGTTGCACCTCTAACCGTTTCATGTACTCAAGCGAAGGTAGAATAGCGAAGATCCTTACTGAAAGTTCATCCGGGATACAAGTTTTTCCCGGGTGTAAACCTGAGTATCATTCAACGCGGATTGTGGCTTTTATACCCAAGAATAGTGAACCTTGTATTCAGAATTTTCAGTTTCAGCAACATGACAGAACTCTAGGAACACTCGTATTATTCGGATTTCAAGCCCTTGTTTAGCAATCATGAAGGATAAACAGCCACAATAAAATTCAACGGAAAACGTGTGCGCGGTACGGAATATTTATGCAACTTTACATAGCAGCCGGAGATTTGAATGGGCGAAGGGAGTAGATATCAAACACCAATGTGAGGAAAAAACGTGGTTGATCGATTTGGTGTGTGTTCTGTGGACAAAAAGTCATCATGAAAGCGGTTTGTAGATGCGGAAAGCAACATAATGATAACAAATGATTAATATACGAAAATCTTAGTGGCGCGCTGATAAATAAACCTCGCCGCTGGCCTGTTCATCTTTGGGAGTCTGTTTGTCTACAACAGTGAGTTACTATTGTCGCACGTCACTATCATGCGCACTGCACTTCTTAGCACTATTCAAGAAGTCAAATATTATTATTATAGTTTTCGGTCTACCGGTGCTCCATATCGGCATATCTGAAGCAAACAAAACACCTAGATCCAGAATCGTAAACAATGTACAAGCATCCTGTTTAACAAGGCTTTTCTTTTCTCATGCCTTCAACACCTATCCATCCGGCCCTCACCGCCCCTGCCGACGTGAGTTGGAACCGTCCGTTCAGTCCCGAAGAAACTTTACTGATCGCGCTAGGTGAACCCCAAAGTGTCATGGGCAGAAAACCCCCTGAAATGCATTTTTGCTTTTGAAACCGCTGGACCGTGTCTGCCTTGCCCATTATACGATCGGCCAGTTTACAAGAAGCCACTCGTGGATAAATCCCTCTGCTTCGAATAGCATCACCCAACTGAGCCGCCTAACTTACCTTGCGACAGGAGCGGACAATGACATGTGGCGATGGTTGTCACGAGCTCCAACCTCAAAAGCAAAGATAGGACCAATGAGTTATTTCGGTATCACGTTGGCCTACTGCTTCCGGATGTATTATGCTGAGCGTTTCACGTCGTCTTTCAACTTCTTCCTTGCAGTTGGTGATCCTTCATTTCGACCTAGTGGACTGTACGCAACGGGTTGGTTGGTGACTTGCTACCGCCAACTATTATGATCTTTTCATTTGCTGGCAATATTAAAAAGCATTTTTATTATTTTTCTTGGTTTCCCCAGTTTTACGTATACCTCATAACGTAGCCAAAACGCGGCTCCTGGACAGCTGCACTGTGAACTACTCACAATTTTAGTGTACTGTTGCGCCTATCATCACCCTTCCAAACACTGGCCGCTTACTTCCCATCGATTCTCTCCTTTCTCCGCTCTGCCCACCTGTTTTCTTCTGTTTTGCTAAAGTGATAAATGAAACAATCGGTAAATTAAAACACTATTTTTGGTACCCGAGCGGGGGTGCGTGGAGTGAAACTGACGTCGCATACTGCTGAATTAAGTATCACTTTATCAATGAGGTCCTTCAGGGGTCGATGGTTGTTCGGTTGCCATCTTTTGTGTGCAAAATAAGAATCACGAAGGTCGCATATGTTGGAGGAAAGATGGCCACCCCAAAATTCACGCCCAAGCACTGAAATGTATCGTGTCACGATAGCCCTTAATTTCCAACAAACTGTTGACTGGCAATAAGGCCCATTCCCAAACCCTGGATACAAAGGATTGTAATATAGATTCCACTGCCAGTGAAACGAATTATTGCCATACAAATGCTGTAGTATTCTAAGTTTCGTTCCGCTTGTCGTCCGAAGCTGTTGAGCTCCGCCTACCGAATACTTGCTGCACTCCGAACCATTAATACTTTCATTCGGATTTAGAAGAAATACCAAAGACGTGCACATCAGATACTCCTTCTAATTCTTAATGATCTTGTAGCCAAAGAATTTATCAGCAAATGGCAAATAATAACGCAACAAATGTCGGTAAAGACACCGAAATTTTGCCATCCATAGAGAAGCATTTCAAATCCGAGGCATTCACTGGCAAAAGCCGGCTTCGTGGGACAAAATAAGCCCGAAGATTGCAAACAGAAGTGTACCGGGTAAGCTGCTGTCACTATATGTTGGGCGTTTACCGGCACACAGAACGAAAACCAACTTAGATGCCAAAAACTACCCCTCCATTGCATAGCAATCCAGTAATTGGCCACACCCCTTATCCTTTTATTGATTCTTCCTCGGCAGGTAGAAAAATCGTGACAAAAATATTGATATCTCGCAGTAAGACGCAATTGGCTCTGACAAACTAGCGAACTTCATCAACAAACCAATGGATGGGACTCCCAGAACATCGCCCATTTTATAGCATTAATCCAACGGAGCGAACCACTTACGCTTTAAGGCAGATCTTTCCCATTCTGCCTAGTGCTGTGGCCCCGAATAGCGCTGCAATAATAACACCCCACGTCCAACCCAGGGAAAACGTCTTCCCACATGATCGCAACTTTAATGCACTCACATATGCCGATGGCTTGCCTCTCAGCCCTATCGGCACACCGTCCATTTGGTCTCCAGACAGGAGCTCGACAAACTCTGCCTTGATTCCAGGAAACTAAGTCGCAAGCTATGCGTCTAAAACAGTTCGATGCTGCCACAATCTTAACGAAATTTGAAATGCGCCCAAATTCGGTCCAGCCTGGCAATTGCTTCAACGCAAATGGCCACTACTTCTGAAAACGGCTCCGCTATCTACTCAAGAGAGAGCCAGATTCATCAACCCCATGCCTTTGATTCCCTGAACCAAAAGCTTCTTGAATAGAAAGCGAAGTCTTTCGGGGTGAATGCTTAGCTGACCAACTGGATAGTACAATATCCGAAGTGAAGTTCTTTCCGGGTGACAGTCGCGCAGTGTCTATCAGATAAGGTTTCTATAGAGCTGGGTGCTTCATGAGTCTCTCTTAGAACCACTGGTATTTCTGGTTTATGCTGGCGACAGAGCCAAAGGGTTGAGAAATCCGTGTCTCACGTTTGCACGTAACATCAAAGCATCAGGTTCTGCAAACAATGACAGTATCCAGAAGGATATTGGTAAAGTTACCAGTGGCTGGTAAGGTAGAACCTCCCTTCGAACTTGAGCAAGTGCCAGTGGCTGATGGGAGATGAAGCTAATCCCGCCAGCCACATAGATCCACCTGGGTACGAGGTTGCGATGAAACAAACACAGCAAGCAAATGCCTTGAAATAGTAGTGAACGCGGTCTTCAAAACCAGTCCGCAGGGTCAGAAAGCGGTCAACAGGGCACGGTGTGCCTTACGCCAAATTAAGAGGACCATAGTATCTATAAGGTCCTACGGTCTTCTGATGCTCAAGGCGCTTATTCGATCGCACTTGTTATACTGCGTCCAGGCCTGGAGACCGCCATGCGTGCCTGGAACAAACTACCAGAAAAAGGGGTCGAGGTTGGATCAGTGTGTGAATTCAAAAGGAAGCTAGAAGATGCATAGCAAAGTGTTCGTGGATGAGAGCGTGTGAATTGTAGGACTGAGGAGATGGTAGGAATGAAATCATCTCATTAATTTTTCCCCCTTTGGAGTTGATGGGAATGACAAGTGAAGTCTCGCAGAAGATTTGCACTTTCACTACAGGAACTGAAGAATGTTTCCGACCTCTTCTTGTTGAAACATCGCCTGATCCATGGAACTCTTGATGCAAGAACATGAACCGGAAATCGTCTCTCTTCGTGGTCCCGCAATCTAACTGAAATTTTCTAGAGCGAGCATTCCTGCATATCTTGTCCAGCTTATCTCAGATGCTTAATCAACTACTGCCCCTTCTAAACCCAAAATTCATATTCATAACCTCTTCTTTTACGCCTTATCTAATTGCTATTACACTAGGTCGCTCACCGTCAACTGTCTCGCGTGCTTTCCATATGTTAACCATCAGACCAAAACTGACGAGTATTGCCTTCTTCCTTCTGTTTGCAACGCCCTCATGAAGTCGTCAATCGTAAAACCACCTCCACTTGTGAGTCTCCAACCATATCCGTTAGTTTTTGTTATCCGTAATTTACCCCGTTCATCAAATTTATACTGCTAGCCGAATGAAATTTCGACCATCCGCCTGCTGCGTCGCCCGCGACATCACTCATAACCTCGATTTCTTTCGCTTTCTCTGGCACCACCACACTCTCTTGTCCATTCGGGGATTATACTTCCAGCTACCTTCTTTAATACTGGAAATCACCGTCTATTGCTAGGCTGGTCCGCATAACCGGATACGTTTCCTCTTGAAAAAGACATGGGTTATCCGGCGAGTTTTCTACGAATTTGCCAAATTTCCAGAGCTCTATGAATGCATTTGGGCACGTTATGGTATAAGCTTGCAAACTACCAGCACTGCAACAAGCCAACCCACAGAAACCCCACATTTTTACTTCAGCTGTAGCCCTAACAACACGCTTGATGATAACGCCCCAATCCTTGACAAGTGTAACCAGTCATCTTTCAAGCTGCTGCGGGCTAACTCCCTTTCACCTATGGATAACACAGGTCACAATCGTTGCGGTGCGTTCTTCCTCCCGTCAAGTAAAAGATCCTCGGGCCCACTTCCTCCACGGTCACAACAGTTTGTTCTTTTTTCAGACGCTAATAATTGACCTCCATTCCACCAGACACTCTCGTTGCTGGTGCACGAATTCCAATCCTTAGCAATCCCGAAGGTTTCTTACCATATTTATTTCAAGACCGTTTCCTCAGCTTTAGATCCAACTCCTCTTTCTCATTGTACTTCTGATCAATGGGTCACTCCCACAGCCGTTATCCTGGCCACTGAAATACGCATCTTTGATTACAGGTCTAAGTCGTTCTTGAATTTACATAAGGCGTGCTCCCTCTTAAGCAAAATTGCAGCCGCCATATTCTTTACACAAAATAATTCCCGTGATGTAACGTACATTACTGAGAGGTGTTTGACGGAATGCACATTATTACGGCGAATTATTTTGGATTGTAGCCACCCATTTTTGAGGCACAGAAACGACCGGCTTGAAGGCGGTTGCCTGGTTTGAATTAGGCATGAATAATCTGTTTTTATCCTCCGCTCTTTAGTTTAAGGGATTCCGTTCAACACCTGGTCCCACTATCTATATTCTTCCTGGACACCCAAAATCTGCACCCAATCCGCAGCCCGTGAACGCCTATCACAGCTCAGCAAACTGAACTGTTCTTACTGGAGCTCTTTCGGATGTGATTTCCACCTCTCATCAGGTTACCGAGAAGCTGATGATGTCTTACACGCGCATCCGCATTCGATTATTATTTGCATCACTCCTCACAACAGTCAACCCTGGGCAATGAAAATAAGCAAAATGCGTAAACAATATAAGAAGTCGCCAAAACTGCAGAATATCTACACACAGGCTTTAGACTTCTCCACGTTACTGTGATTAAGTAGATATCATTATGACCTGGTTGCTGCCTCTATGAGCGCTAAAAACCATTTTTCTGAAACGGAATCCTGGCCAGCTTTCGGTCAAGATTATTAGGTCCCGCAAGTTTTTTCAAAAACCAAGTGTCCCTATGTACATCCTATACAATAAGCATTAGCTCGATGAACTCGAGGAAGCCGATGAATCTTTTGACTGGTATTTGTCCACTATCATTACTGACTGCACCTTATATTTGCTGCACGATCTAAACCGACAGGCAGAGTTCTGTCGTTCGTCAATCTTAATGCAGATAAATTCGAGATGTCTCTCTTCCTCGTCAAACCGACTTACTGGCCTAGATCAGGAGGTGTCCTTCTTTCGCATTCCGCTTCGGCAGATCAGGCGGAGTGATTCCATTGTTAAACCTGTTAGATACGTTGAAGCCACCCCGAATATGGCTCGCTCGGTATAAAGTCACAGCCAGTATCGCTCGCCATAATGCGGGACTACTGAACGATAAACAGAATGCAGTCCAATGACTAGCACCCATCCAAAGTAGAATCATGCACAGAATCAGCAAGGGCCAGGTAATTGACTCCGTCAAGACCATTAAATTAATCCTTGAATCACAGCATGGTTTCCTCAGGTACAGCTCCTGGATCTCTCGTAATATTGATTTTTTGATTTGGCCATTTAAACGCCGACAGAAGAAACGCTATTATAATCATTTTTCTTGACATGACGAAATACTTGGTTCGCCAGACCAATGAACGACTGATGATAAGAGCCAAATCATAGGAGGTAGCATATCCACTCCACTCGTGGTTAACTGCCGATCTCCCTCAGAGCTTGGACGTCGTTGGCGTCCGTGGAACCCTATCCCAAACGCGGCCAATCATCAGCGGTGCAACACAGGGTAGTTTCCTTAGCCCTTTAATAATCCCACTCTACGTAGATGATATCCTTCGAGCAATACGTCACGGCAAACCCTACTTACTCGCTGATGGCATCAAGCTAGTCCACTCTTTCGAGCTTCCTTCTTTACTTCGAACCACGGCCAGAGTCATGGAGGACTTAAATTCACTAGATTAGTTATGTAGGCAAAGGACGATGCAAATCTTTGAGACCAAAACCACTGTTCTGCCCTAAAAATTTTACATACCCCAGAGTACGCTCCGTATTAGTGGTCTCCCAATACTAGCTACGTAGGTTGTGAATGATCTGGGTTTCCATGTCTGTTCAACTCCCACAGGTAGGCGGTGTGCTAAATTGTTAATAAAAACATTGCAAAACACTTTGCACTCAAAGTTGTAAGCTAATGCTACGCATATCACGTTAGGATATAAATAGACTACCGCCCGATAACCTTCTCAACCTTGCTCAGAGTTGATCGTGGTCCAACTGAGAAAGTGCAGTGGGTAATAGCATAGAAATTTCTCGATTCTACGTCAAGCGTTAGTTATACAGATATTCAAGCTGCTGCACCTTGACTCCATTTTTCCCCGTGGTGTCTAGCTGAACCTCAAACTGCTCTTCAAACTGCCCAGCTCGCAACGACACAAGGCTAGAAAACTAGTTCCACATCGTTATAGGGCCTTCGTAACCCCACCGAAATCGAACCTTGTCCCTTCTTGTGCTACCTTCCAAAGGTCTTTCAGCTCAAAATCCTTCGCATCTGTTTATGCTATCTTATGGAATAGGCTACCAGACTATGTCCGTTTCTGCCAGATTTCAAGATTTCCTCCTCCAAGTTTATCGATTTATCCTAAATCAATCTGACTAAGGCCGATATCAGTTTAGACCAAGATTTCGAATGCTACCTTGGCTTCTGGTTCTATCCAAAGTTAGAAGAGAACAATTCTACCAAACGATACAGATTTCTCTCTACTCCAGTTTTGCATTGTGGTCATACTCAACTAACTCTGTCGCGGTCTTTCTAATTCAAGCTATAACGTTGTAAATAGCCAGAATTTTACCAAGCCACCTATAAACGACCCCAGGCCTTTCGACTTAATCATTTTAGTTTTCGCCGATTTAAACAGAATGACTGGCAATTGTAAGGCATGAACCACTTGCCTTTTATAGTAAATGTGCATTTTCACTTATTCGCGAATAAAGCACTCGTAGTTCTCAATGAACATTGACTGCGTCACTCAGGTTTGTTTTTAAATATATCTTTGTACCCATATTTGCAAATTTTATAGTTTTTCGGATCGTCCTATTACCCGAGAGCTAGCAACATCGAAGCTTCTGTGAGTCAATATACCAGAATTTAACCCTGCTACGGTTGAACTGCGATCCAAAATGTTCCGCGTCATTGCTCACCGAATTACGCTACGTTACAGAGATGTCTTGCTCGACTACCCAGTTCTATACCTGCCTGATATACCAGATTCCAATCAGCATTTCCGCACTGACTTTCTTCCCAGCTGTCGTTTACTACTTTTGGTCTCTGTAAATTCCTCTATTTTTGCCTACGCATTAAATTTCGTACTATTGTCCGCGTTGGAACTCCAAACCCTTCTAGACTGCTCTAAACTCGTACTGGTTGTATTTTCTGAACCCAGCTGATCTGTAGCTGAGGCGAATTTACTAACCTTGCAGATTATCTTCATTTCCGTTTCCATATTTTATCTGCCGATCACCTCAAATATCAGTCGGCTATTTTACCCTACTAAATGGTCTTGGCCCAGTCTTAGGACCAGCATGCTTACGGTCACAGGCAATGATTATCTAACCATAAACGTTGGTTTCAAAGAGCCTTATTGATCGTAGTGCGTTGGTCTTTTCGTGGCTGCTACTCCAGCTTATTCCGCAATTAAATTGCAATGGGTAGGCTTCAAATGGAATGCCACTACACCTCGCCTTATTTTTACTTGTATGCCGCATTCTGCACTGAAGGTCTGCTCTACAGATATAAAATACCTGCAAGATATCAAGTACTCTGCAGTTGTCTCCATGTTCACCCTAGCCGCATGTCTCGGTGAAGTCCTGGCACCATCACACGACCGGAGTTGATGACCGGCCCCATGCAGCCTCGCGTGAAACCATGTACGGCGATGTTGTGGAGTGGCTGCTTGCTTAAAATGGACAGCCACATCCCCATAATTCCAAAAAAGTAACGGGTAATACAAAAGCAAATACAAATAATAAAATGCCTGGTTGGGTTAAGGTTTCGGTTAAAATACCGCGAAACGCGGGTGATTCCTTCCCGTGCTACCTTTTTATTTTCGTCTAATCTAGAATTTCAATGATGATTTCTGAAGGGGTGAACAAAACACCACCTGCCGCATTAGTTGACTAATGTTGTATGGGTTGTAATGCGGAGCAACGGAAATGACGAATGTCATGGTAGGAAAGCCATGGATTCGATTGCACATATCATCGATTTCCAGTTGTTACGATGTTTATGTGCTAAGCAACACGTCAACAATTTGGCGCATGTGGAACGGTGCCTTTCAAGAGAGTTTGGCTAAAGTCGTTCGTGAGTACCACAAAAATGTGGGGTACATATTTAGTAACTTATGAAATGTTTCTCTCGTCTTATGCTTTCTCTATCTGATGCCCCCTGCCGCAAAGTGCTAAAACCGTCCCTTAAGGAGCATGCAGCAGTAGACAGCAATGTATGAGTTTTTGCCACACATAAAGCGGGCCCTTGAGAAACGAACTGATTCCAATTCACAAACGCATGAGAATTATACATTCACAATTAGCGCAGATTCACCCATACAATCGGAATTATAACCGGTTTCCAAGAAACTGTCGCCGTATCGAATTCATCTGGCTTTGTCATCAAGACTTGGATTACAAAACTACCATTAAACCCAGCAAGCACAGATAACATAGAACACATCGATCGAGCTTATTAACTCAGTTTTATCCGACGTGCGTCATAACGCGCTAAATGAATTCTTCCAAAGCCAGGTATGAACCACTATATGGCATGGTAAAATGGCTATTCCTCCTCACAAGGAAAGCCACTTAACCATTTCAACTTTGCTGTTATTAACTGGCAACTGGAACACATTCCATTCTGCTCACAACATCTCTCGTTTAAAGGAGTGCTTAATTTAGTCTTCATAAAATCCAATTACGGTCTACTGCCACCTCAAGCAACTGCAATCCGGCAACTGAATAATGCCGCTATTGCTCGTATTGTCCAATCAGTTGCACTGAAATCACGCCGTTCGAATATCTCCAAGCCGTTACCAGTGTGCTGTCAACAAAACACACCGTGCACTAACAAGCACAACGTGAATCACTCCACCTTCCGCTCTCGAGACCCAAGTATGCACCTAGGTCCCGTCGAAAATTTCGTGTCCTCCGGACCACACATCATCTCACCGTCATAAAACCCAGGTAAGAAACAACAGAGCGCGATCAAGTCCTAAATTCTCACAAAATTCCACCAATTCTACAGCACGGCTACCGGAAGAACAACTATTGAGCTGGACGCAATATGCGTTCGTAATTAGCTCCTGACTCGTGCAGGCTGCCTTAAATATTTCGCATCTTTTTCGGCTTTAGCTGTCCATCCGTTCGCTTGGACAACTTCAAGAACGTGCAAACACTGAAATAGGCCATGGTCCCTGAGCTACGGATTAACGACTATTAAAACCCACATGAATCGCAAGCCGATGCTAGTCGCATAGTCAATTCCGCTGCCATTTGATCGGTTGGTTATGACTACAAGTGGCCTTCTCTTCACATTGTCAGCGCCGTAATAGATTATGAGTGTGTCGAGTCGCATTACACATTTGTATACTATGTCGCGAGTCAGATATTTCTCTCGATGCGCACGCGAGAGACTATCTTTAAATGTATTAGGGCTTTAATCTATATATTGAGTCCCGCTGCATTATTGTAATCCAGGTTATGAATATGTCATTCATTGACATGTTTGTCATTTCTCTGACGATTCCCGACAGCATTGAATAACTACATCGTGTCTCGTTTGTGTGTG
>LUCM01004205.1:0-42550 GCA_008360955.1 Fasciolopsis buskii
TTAGTTAGTTTTACGCAGATCATAAGGGTGGCTTCATCGTAATTTATGCATATTATAAAACACTTTTAGTTATACCGGGACCCTTACAATAAAACATTTATGGATATCGGTGCAATACATGTAGGCAGTCAGTTTCTCCAAATGACTAGGATAACATGCGAGCTGCCTCGTCATCTTCGTTGAAGATTTAATACGAGCGCCTTGAAGATCGCGAATTTCCGGTGTCATAGTGATGCCATTTCGGTCCCACGAATATTGGAAAAGTCATCTCAATCAGAATTTTTAAATATTTATGCATTTGGAATATTTTGGGATCACGAACACCCACTGAATGCAAAAGCCGAAAAAACTCGTGATCAAAAGACCGAGCGATCGTAGCACCATATGTAAACTGTCTACCACTTCCCGTGCTGCCCTCCGATTTTGCAAGCAACACGGATCAGCCATTGTGTAGTTGGTCCAAAAGTTGGTGGATTGAACTCGAAGTGCTCTCTAGAGCTTCATACTGAGATTTCTTATTTGAAATATTTTGAGGGTCGGGTTGACCATTTATATAGGATGGCTCAATGCAACAGTGCAAATTTAAAACTACTTCAATACTAATTACCAAAACAGTTCTGAAGGTTACTTGACCTCTTCTCATCGTTCGCCATCCCCGTCGCATCTTTCCCTGCGGCTGTCTCATCGTGTATTATACTTGTCACTTTCCTATCGGTGATGCTTTGCTTCTCATTCTTGATGAATCGGTTCTCAATTAGGAATGAAAATTGCCGGCGTTTCGCATCGGTTCTCATCCATGTTTCATCGATTAACTGTTTCGTGTTGTCAACGCTACCGAAGACACACAGAGCTTAAAGTAGAGTCAATCTCACTGTTCTTCATGTTTTGTGAGGGCCAAAGCTCACAAATAAGGCAAAGGTTTTTTCCACATGACTCAATCTCACTCAACACGATACGCGTAAAACTGTGACTGCCCTGGGATATTTCAAATTATTGAAGGCCAGATACCTAGCACTAGCCTAGGTTCCATATCGACAGTTTTAGATTATTCAGATGTGCAACAACGATGCTTAAATAATGTTGCTAGAACCAGGATAGCCCGACGATGACCGGAATAAAGCCAGATGCTCTGAGCAGCATTGTTATATCGTAGGAAAAAGTATTTCACTGAGAAAGGGGGATTATGTACAAGTACACAAACCATTTAGGTGAAGATTTTACGGACAAAAATAGAAGTTCCAATTCAGAGTTGTTAGGTGGATGGTCCACCTCCACGAATGAGATTCGTACGACTAATCAGCGCTGATGCCGCATGCTCCACACAAGCCGCATCCAGTCCGTCCAAGGTAAGCCGACGAATCGTCTCTTCTACAGCTGACGTAGCCTCGTAGCTGGATGAATTCGGCACACCAAACAAAATTATTTCAGCACATACTTGCAGCAATTTGGGAGCCAACAGTGGAGCTAAAAGGCAGAACAGTGGTAGTGATTCAAGAATAGGACGCCGTGGACTGCTTTGGCTCAACAACTTTGGAGAAAGACAAGGTAGTATTCCAGATTCGATGATAGCCGCCGCACATCGAGGGAATTGTACCATCAAACGAAGTAGCAAACGCAATGACAGTGAACATATGGATTCATTCGGGTGCGAGATTAGACGCATTAAATCGGGCTGTTGAGGTAGTGAGAGGACAAAATAGAATAAAATATGATACGACGGTGATCCAGGATAAGCAGAGATTAGGGATTTTGTCAGTGATAACTTGGAATTCTATGAACTAGTTTGATTTCAGACTACAGTCCATGTGATAATGACGCGATCAAAGGTGATCAGAATTCCAAACAATGAAGTCGAGAACATTGGTCTGCATGTCATTTTCCAAGAACCAACCCAAGTTTGTGATGACCAAAAAGTCATTTGGCAACAAACGCGAATAAACATCAGTCTGGATTGATGATACTATCTTGTAATTTGATAAATATCATTAAGCTAAGGCAATCAGACCATTAAGACGGTGGGGGATGCAACTGAAACCGTTTATTCGTTGCATCATCAAAGGCGAGGAAGAGATTTCAGCCTCATTTATTGCAATCACTAACCCTGCACCAACGTGTCCTGATTTTGGTTGCTACGTCATAACACTATCAATTCAAAAAGGCCAAGTCATCGAGAAGTAGTGAAAGACTGCCTGTGAAACGACAAGTTTAAGAAATATATGGAAGGAGAAAGACTTCGAGTGAAATAACGCTACTGACTGCATCACCGAACCACGCCACCTATCGTCTCCAACGCTCACTTGGGGGAACCTCGTGAACCCTAACCGGTGCTCTAACGGGACTTGCGTGGAGCAATCACTTGGTTGAGGATTTTGTGTCGTTTTGTGATGTTATCGACGGACCACCTCGACACATTTTCCAACCACCGCCTGCCTTGAAGAACAGCATACAACGAAGCACGTGACATGTGGGGATTTGCAAAACATGTCCCAACTATTTTGATATGCTCATATTCAACACCCTCTAAAGGATTAAACAACAGGACCCAGTACCTTATGTCTAACGTGACTATCTGGCAACGTGCGATTCATGATTAGCATATTATTACATTTGGTGGTAGAAGCGTGTTTGTTATTGCCTCATTAATATGCCTGACTAACTGAGACCTTATGATTCCAAGCCATTTGAGGTTACAGGGTCATGTTCCTGGTCCTTCCCTTCCATGTGTGGTGAGAACTAAATGCTGTACGGCCTACACGCGCCACTGCATTTAGGAGTCAAAAATACAGTGAAAATTGTAGGCACATAACTGTTGTCAGTCATACTGTCATAAAACGTAAAAACAGCTACACACCTTCAATGCACCACATGATAAAATAACCTAAATGAATAAAGGAAAATTAAGCCTTATGTACGAGACGGGAAAGATCCATATATCAAGAATGAGGAAATTGATGAGGTTACCTTGAAATGCAGAAGAACATCTACTTTCCTCTTCGAAGTTTCATCCAAGTCTTCAAGCAGTTCTATGATAGCTGGAAAAAGACGGTTCAGTTCAGAGTTACAAACAGCCAGACCATTTAAGTGCATGAGTCATAATCAAACTATTTGGTTGTCTTACTGTTGCTTACATTGGACGTTGTCACTTGAGCTCAGACGTTGCCGGAACGGCTGCACAGCCACACTCCAGCGACGTGTATTGCGACCGGCTTGGGTAGCGGAACTCGAGAAGGCGAACACTGAAGATGATTCATTTACGATGTTGTCACCCTTTTCACGAGCAAAACCCACAATTGCCGGGAGTGCAGCAAGCTCGTCAAACTCCGCAGCGATCAGATTCATTTCATCAGGAACTGTCTTAAACAAACTAACCAGGCTCTGCCTGCCAGTCTCAAAACTGGCACAGGATTCCAAAAGACGGCCAACTCGAGCAGGGAAACCACCTAACTTCCGCACTTGATGACGAAAGCGTACGAGCATACGAACCATATTGACTAAAAGGCGTTCGGTAGCAGATCTACGGGCGAACAGTTACAGTGGCAAACGGGAGGAAAGACGATAATAAGTCACAAAACGTTCGAAGTAATTAAACAGCACCGCATTCGGATGAATCAATTTCAAAGATGTTATGAACGAAACGATAAGAACCACAGAATTTTATTGAATCAGTATTCGAGCTCAGCGGTCTGGAGGACCGTTTAGCAGGTGCACAGTCCCAGACATTTAACTAGATCACAAAATTTAGACGTTCATGCTCCCAACGGATTCGCCTTCTAGACTTTAGAATTGCATTCGTATTACATCAGCGGCTAATATTGAACCATGTCTTCGTCCCTTTCCCAGACCCATCACTACATCGCATTCAACAACACAAATATCAATTCGATTACAATCACTCCTCACACCGTCAGTAATAATTGCGACTACGCAGGATCGAGGAGGAATTCTGTTTTGATCTCGAAATGGGCATGTTCCGTCAATCAAAAACATACACGAGGAGTTACTGAAAGTGAATAGAAGAATACATACAAGTGATGGACTTCTAGCGTAATAAAATCGTTCCAACACTTCTAGTATTTAATATTTCGTTAAATAATAGGATAGCCTGATAATTTATTTTTCAGCAAAACAAATCGGCAAACTCATTAGTATTGGCATTCGCTCAGTAAAACAGCCGCCACATTTTTCATCCCCGTTGGTACCGGAATACATAATGTAATAATGGGTAACTGCTTGAATACCAACAATCTCTTTATCCATTTGTGAAAAGCTGCAGCCTCGTACAGTTGTGGAACAACACAATTACAGGTCATCTATATATATATATATATATATATATATACTTCTTCGACGAAAGAGTCTTCATGCACACCCCTTGTTTTGCTAAAACAGATTGTCGTATCGGTTGAGAAATGATCAATCAATTCGGATGTAATAACTAACGCATCGTTTGAATTTTTGGACAAGAGAGCATCGAGTCGTATGCAATAGCTGACGAGGCGCACCATGCACGTTTCGTGTGCTCGCCGTGGCAAATTCGTTTACGCATCCAGAACACTGTCCTTGCTTCTATACTATATATATATATTATATATATATATATATATATATATATATATATATATATATATATATATATATACTTAAAATCCATCACTACAAGACTATCAAAGTGAACAGATCCATGTTCGGATGGCGACTGTGATGTAGACATGCGGGTGCATCCTAGTGACCAGCCGGATGATTATCGCTTTGTGGTGGTAACTATCCAGTTAAAACATTGGATTTATGCACAACATAACAGCATCAGCCATTGAAAAACCGAACGTAGCAAAGTAGCAGGGAGGAACGACAATCCGCCAAATATATTTTCCGCTTATCTCGCGATATCGTGTTGCACGCCGAACCCCATCGTCCATCGGAGATTCGATAAGAAATTTAGTTGACTATTCAGGTCTGCCCCTTTGCGTGCGTGTGCGTGTGAGGTGATTTCGATTTTTGATACAGACGAAATGCAGAGTACAGCGCTACGTCCCAGCCTAATGGAATCAAATCCGTGGTCCTCATTTGCCTACTCCATTCTCAAGGTAAAAACTAGCTACAAATGATAAGCCACTGCGTTCCATGGAGTGAAGGCCTTTAGAACAATCATTACGAGCGACTGCACAAACAGAAGCACCGAGTTAATTAGGTAATCTAGGAAGCAAAACTACAGCAAACATACCGATGGACAAACGCCTCAGAACTAAATAGTGCTGAGTTTGAGGTTGCAGTGCAGCTGATTTCCGAAGGGGATTGGCTATCCAAATCACCAACGTCACTAGTCTCTAATGGCGCGAGAATTTCCAGTAGATGAAGCAGGTCAGCAAATAGTAGGTGGTAACGACGAGTGGAAAACTGCGTCCAACTCAGTTCGAGTCGGCCCTCACTTAGCGCAGCCAGAACGGGAAGAAGGTGCAACACTGCACGTGAATGATGAACGAACAGCGATTTGGAGGACAACTGTGCTGACTCTGCTAAAATGCTGTTGTTAGAAGTCAAACTAACCAGAAGTAAAGGGCCGAGACGGTCGATCTAAAAAAGCAATGAGAACATGAAGCAGAGTCAGTTTGGGCAGCGAAAAGCTAGATTGGAACATTCTTCTTTGGCATGTGCAAAGGAAAGAAATGAACCCTCAAGTAAACAGTAGCTGTGAAGCAAATAAATTTTGGCTTAGTGTGAACAGCAAGGCGTGAATAACCGAAAATGATCTTTTTCAAGCCAAACAAATCAAAGCACGGAAACAAGCCTCATGAGTTCAGTTGGACAGTTGGTTTCATGCGGCTAAACGGAAAAGCAAATATACTTTCACGGTAATATTTCTGAATGATATGTGATATCACCATTAAGCCATTTCCGTTTAAAACAGTGTAAATAGATTTAAGGATATATACCGCATAATGCTTTCATTGCTGGGATGTTTACGCTCTATTCCAGACACCTCGTTCAAACACAAAAATCCATCCAGAAAATCGGGCTCGCAACGTTCACCTAGTCAGCGATGTGAGGCAACACTTTAGCAGGGTGTGACGGGTTGTGCGCCTCCATGACCCAGCGAGCTATACAGGATCTCGTAACTCAAGCCGAAGATCCAGCAATGACTGGAAAGTCAATGGGTAAAGGCCTGATGAAGTGGTCTCCCGATCTTCCAGGTTGGAGGCCGATTTGCGCTGGCAACTCAATCGGAAAAATGAGTGGAAGAACAACTGGTCCAAGCAGATGACCCTCAACCCAGCCCCTTCCCATTGCTTCTGACTGAATTCTGGTTAGAACCACAGAATTTAGTTGAAAATCCCAACAGTTATTTCGTTTAGCGGCTGCACTATCTAGCAGTACTCGACAATCATCATAATAAACCTTGTACTTCGACGGTCGTCATGCAGGATAATCAAGGCCATGACGCCCATTGCTCTGGGGGCGGTTGACAATCATAAGTATGATTCTACACAGAGCCTCGTGTTGCGTTAACGCTTTGCTGCCTTGAGAGTTAAAATTTTGAGTCCGAAGATCCGAATCCCAAACAAAAGCCCCTCGGTGATGTCGGCAGCCTCCCGAATACCTCCTATACCGTTTCTTTAGGGATCGCACCAACCTTCGTTCTTCCGATATGGGGAACACAAGATGCCATGAAAAATTCCGACTCCATATATTTATCTGACGGTAGCATAAGAGGAAGAACAGGAAATGATCGCGATGCCTCATTTCAGTTAAGCGTCTTCAATGTCCGCAGGCTACACTAGATTGGAAAAACAAGCTGCCCTAGCTATAAGTCTTGAAACTTTTGAAAAAGATATACGCTGTCCCAGAAAACGTATACAAGACCCTACACTCATTATCACTCACTGAAGGTCGGATAAAACCTCATTTTCTCGTTTCACTCTTCACGTGTTCGATGTTACGGCTTCGAGTCTGTTGTTTTGATTTAGCTGGTTACCCCGTACCCACTTAACAGTTAAGGAAAAATGAAAAAAGAAGAGTGAAATAAAATGCACGATGAAATTTCAAATGCATTGGCCATATTGCCGAAGATGTCCAATCAGCTCGTTGGGGGACCTCGCGGAATTCAGCCTGGCATTTTACCTGGACCTACACAAGTTTTTTCAATCATGTCGTGCACTGACCACAGACAAAACTTGATTCGGATGACAAAGTACGGCGAGGCACGGGATGTGTAGACATGAGCACAACATACCACAATCACTTCAACTTATTCAAAAATTGGACTGTAGGATCCAATGCCTCGATCATAACATCAACGTGGCTAATTCAATTTTCCCAACATATAGTAACAACACTGCAAAGGCACTAGTGTTCAACCGTCGAAAATTATTGCGTATCTTCTGTCGGCAACGGCCAAGTTTCTGATAAGTATAGCAGGACCAATCTCATTATTGATCGAAAAATGAATGTGGCGTTTGCGGCACAGATGTATCAAATTGGTGAACACTAGTCGCGCCTTCTGTACATGCCTAAGCGCCTGATCCGACACACAAACTCCTGGTGAGATGTAGCTGGGTAAATTGATAAACGTATCTGCCTCATCCAACTCTTCTATGAGGACAAAGTTCCGTTTAGAGCCAATCTTGTCTTGAAACAGTACTTCTCATTGGGAGGTTTAAAATAATTTGAAAACATACCTACACCGTCGTTAGGGCGACCAACAAATAATTGACACTAAGCTGAGCCTTCAGTAAGCTTATCTATACACTAATTCAAACAATCAATGGTACAATTCTCATATGAAGACAAAGCTATTTCAAAAATCCTAATTATGAAGCCGAGAACAAAGGGTGAAACAGGGCCGCTCTGATGAAAACTATCAGTTATGGTGAACTCTGGTGAGAGATCGCCATAAACACGAACTCCACTTCGGATGTTCGCACAAGGTCATTGGAAAGAAATTCATTTCTCTCATATACCGCCAAGTGCAGGGAAGCATCAGAGAACTGCACATGCCACTAAATTGAATATGGCGTTCTGATCAAGGAAGAGATTATGAGCCACAGAAATTCGCACCAGTGCTATAAACCCTGTTGTCGACTTGGTCGGAAACTGAATTGATTCTAAAACTTTTCTGTGGTAAGACGGCAACAACCCACCTGGTTTAGCAGTCGTCTTTTCAGGAAACTTATCGCTTGGACAGCCTTAATTTCTGATGGAAAACAGGTATCTAGGTACAGTGGTTCACTTCCACGGTGGAGGTGTGCTAACCAAGTGCTCCAGACAACCATGAGAGTGCACCAGGGGCTGTAGAAAACTTAGATTATCTCGGTAGCACTTAATTTTCATGGACCAGGACTACTTATCGGCCGAAGAAGGTTGCGGCTATTGTTGATCTCCGTAGCTGTTTCCCCGTTCACCACTGCTCGCTATCACTTTTCAGGCTATTAGTCTAAAAACGCACTAAACATTTACGCACTTCATTGTCTATGGCATCTGAGATGACGGTCACGTGAACACTTAAGGAATCGAGGTCGAAGATACCCAGTGTTTATGAAACCCACCTTACATGAAGTCCCGCATGGTCTGTGACCGGCAGTAGTAAAGTGGATTAAGAGTCTACCAATCCAAAAATTTCTGAGATTTAAATCATAGATATACGAGTCACTTGACGATAGACAGCTATTCGCTCTATCCCGGTTCCTCACGGCATCTGATCTATCACGAACTTATGTGGCTCAAGGCACTCTAGACTTCAGGATCGTGGTCATCGCTTCTCCTTAACTCGTAGTGAGCCCTGTCAAGTACGGAGTACGATCATTCATCCGTATACATCATGAAATATAAAGAGCTGCTTGCAAGACTTCTTGAGTGTTTCGAATATATACATATATATAATGAGAGATAGAGAACCGAGTGGTAGGAGCCAGCCCATTGTCACCCGGCTCGTTACCATACATAATGAGACGCCACTCCGTGCTTCAGGGTCATGATTGTCGATTCTGTCCTAGTTTCAAGCACTTAATAAACGAATATATCGAGCGGAGTTTAGGAAACCACAGAGGGGAATAATAGATTTTTAGGCATACGAAGTATGTCGTGCGTGGGAAGCGACCGACAGGCGGCTAAATCAAGCGTTCCCGAAGCTGGAGAAAAAAAGACAAAAAAAACTGAATCACTGACCTCTGGTTGAGAAATAAGGTCTACATTTCCTAGGGGTTGGTCACACAGATCCGCGATAGTTTTGAGCCAAGGATGGTCATGAGCGCAATCCCGAATCCGCCACGGCTGGGTAAGCCAGGCCTTGATTAATGGAGACTGAATCGAACCGAGTATGCCGGGCCACCGTTGATAGAGAAGTAGGAGCAAACGAAGAGCAGTTAGGCGCCTCAGAGCGATGAGCTGGGGATCTGAGGGCTTGGCTGACAACGAGATTGGTGTAAGTTGAACATCTGCATCGATGGTATCATCTGAGGAAAAGCATCCAGAAAGCATTTCCAGATAGGAAACGCACAAATTCGGATGTTGCGTGGCAACCAAGTTTAAGCACACCATACGTCCGGAAAGAGTCGCGTCAATCGCCTGAAAGAATAAAAACAGAGTAACACAACAAGTAGGAAAAGAGCCAATGAGGAATTCGGTTTCAGTTAGATTATCTAATGATTCTTTTAGGGAGATAAATTGACTACTCTGAGCTCCTGGACAAAGTTCTCAAAAACAATTTGCGGTTGCGCTTCAACTCCCTTGGCCCACCCCCCGTCCCAATACAAACCCTAGAGAACAAAACAATTAACACCACAAATCCCTGCCCCACCCATATTTGTAAATGACTAATCCAATCCTTCCTATAGTGAAAATATTTTGTCAAGATATATATATATATATATAGTGATGTAATGGCATGAGTACGAATCACTTAAAACGAGCTTCCTCGCCAACTTGTTTTTTCTCAATGTGCTCAGTGGTAATTTTCAAAGAAAGTCCAAGAGTTGAGTGGATCCAATAACCAAGAATAACGTTTCATTAATATTTGATAGCTAACTGCAAATGACCGAATCGCAAAGGACGATTTACTTAACCTTCCGATCACAGGAAAAAAGTATAGTCTGTTTAGTAGAGAAAACTAAATCAGCTTCGAGAAACAATGCACTTTTTCATTTTTTGGCGGAAAGAAGCACAAGTTAATCAGATTTCAGTGATCCGACTAAAATGTCATCTTTCAGTAACACGATGTACTCAAAACTCTGTCAATGGAGGAAATACCTCAACAATATGTCCATGCGAGTTGGATGCAATCTGATCGGCTTCGCTAATTATATGCATGATCAAATTGACCGCCTCATCGTGATTCAGTTGATGGAGCTCGGTGAGGGAAGCGGTCGGGTCCGGACGATCACGTGGTTCAGAACGAGGCACCGGGTATGCCAAACGAGGCAACGTGAGCACAGCAATAAAGAAATCCAAAATTTGTGTTGACCTAGTTGAAACGATAAAGAACGAGAGAGGGAGATTATATGCCTATTGTTAATACACAAAACTTTCACATTCTCTAACTATAGTGGGATATACTAGAGAGAAGAGACAGATAAAATTTCTCGCTGCATTTGACGAAGATCTTCGATCAGACAAAACCGAGTTAGAATTCCCGCATGCGTGTGGGTTTACACTGACCATTATGAATTCACATAAAAATCACAGTTATGCTGAGGGCAGGATAATGTTAGCAAAATGCGATTTCATGCCAACACTTCCACAATAGTGACCCATTTGATTTAAGTCGAGTGTGTGTGCGCTGACCATACCATTCCTAACGTTACTCCGAAATTACGTCAACATTATTGGGAATTATGTAAGAAGCATTCGGAATTTGGTAGGAACATGCCCTTCTTTTACAAAACCTGAAAAGCGTAAATTTGATCGCAGATGGTAGGGTTACGCATAACTAGTTAATGCAACATATAGCACGCATGTACAAGCGTGCCCAAGCAAGATGGACCAGTTTTCAAACACGCGAATATCCCAAGGAACCAGACGGATGGCATTTCTGAATAAATCTGCCACACTTCCTAAAGAAATGATACGGAACGTAGGATGGTGGTCCGGGTTTGGACAGTCTACTTGTTACACGAGTACAAGGATCCAGCATCACTGTATTGGACCACTTCTCGAGGCATTAGTTGGTTGCCGCGTTCCGGTTATAATACAGTAGCCTATGGATCGCAACGGTTACAAGCCGTTCAGAAAGACTGCTGATGAGTAGTACTGTAATTTAGGATCCATGAATCGTTGCTTAAGATCCAGCAACACGGCTGGTTTGAACTGCAAAGCCAGCTCATAACATGAAGGTTTGACTAGGGAGGTTCAGAGCATTACTCGGAGTTCACAGGCTGGAATAACGTCCCTCATCCTTGTGCATCAGAATTTGAGTCAAGGACTGCGGTTGGGGTTCCAGAAAAGAAACAATCCTGCGATGCGAACAGTCGCAAGAATGGCTTGCATAAATTCCACCAGCACTCTTTCCATAAAAATCTTAACAAACTTTGTTCTTCTGGCATGATTAAGTTAAGACACGTCAAGAATTATTGCAACTCGGCAAACTTCGTTGGTGGGAATATTAGTGGGAAATCAGGAATAAAGGTTGCATTAAATAAGTTAGAGTGCACAAATCATTCGGCTGATTTCGAGATTTGGATACCAGATCAACCGGAGCAACAAGGTATCCTAGTTAGAACTCCTAGAATTTTGGGACAAGCATGTAAAACCCAAATTCATTTATCACTCATCGAAGCCCAGAAGCGACCAATTTCCCTCACTTCACCCTCCGCGACTCAGGTGATCCGGCTTCCAGTGCTCGGTATCATGTTGGAGCGCGGATCATTTTGAACATGAAAGCCCAGTGCGCACTGTTAGTGTATCCCAGTGAATAGGCGTTGCTGTGAAGTTCGGTTATGCGGTTCTGTACGAGTCAGTGGTAATCGATTGAAGCGTAGCCGTGCATTTGTTGTATTTGGGTACGGGCCCACTGCATGAAGTACTCCTGGAGCCAAACCTCTGTTCCGCCGAGACCTATCTCGATTAGTCTGATGTACGCGTTTGACGGACGCTGTGGTCGTGGCTGCTGACTTCAATGCCCAAGCTGCTACTCGGAAGAGACATAAAAGCAAATGGGAGACCGATTTTCTGATCTGAAGTGTGCGGACGATGATGTGAGTGAAGTAAGCTATAAGTATTGCTTGATCACATGAACGGCAATGTGAGTATGTTTGGGACTGGTTTCGCATCTTTTGTGCAACATGCAGTGAAAGGACTAGAGGGGCTCGAGACCGAATCTTATTCTTGCGAAAGAATTAAATGAAGTAGGTATTTCAGTTATATGAGTGGTGGCAACTCACCTGTTAGTCACATGCCGTGTGAAGTATCTTCACGAATACGGAAGGTTCGGTTGGGATTCATCAATTGAAGACATCTGCGCAACGTCTGGTTATCAAGCGAAGATCGAATTTACATAGCAGCAGTAAATGTGTTCCTGCTATAGGCCTCAGAAAGACGGTACTTGTAAGCAGGTCTGCGAAAACTTTTGAATGTAGTTATCTTCGCAGCATTGGCAGAACACGGTGGGGGAACCTTCTAGGCAGGCGTAAGATACTGAGTGGTAGAGTGCAAACACTAAGTCCAGATAAATTAAGCTGGTTATGACATCTTGTTCATGTCCACAGAACAAGGCTAGCTGTACGCTGTTCTCCGAGGTAGGTAGTGGTTGAAAGATAGGTCGACGTGGACAATTGATGACAGCAAAAAGGTATGAAAACCTTAACAAATGGACCGTCTTTTATAAGACCAGTTAGACCGGGTTGAGATCTACGAGATCCCCCAAACGAAGGTTGGAGAAAGTAGGTAACACGGGTCCGTTGTAGGGTCAATGAAGTTTTCTGCGTTCAAGTACTTCCCTCCTTCATAAAGTTCCTGAACTTATTAAATTGTAGTTGATCCTTCGTTATTTCTAGTTCATTTCTCTCTTGAACACACGATGTTGTGAGATAGCAAATGACACCAAGGGACATTGGTACAAGGTTGATGGCAGTAAAAACTGAACTAGACCGAGTTTTGTACTGCATGCACCACGCATGGGTGTAGTGGAAGGAGCATGCATTATAGTTCTCCAGGCCCGCTACAAGGTGTGTATGTGGGGGTACTGGCAACATTGAATCTTGGAGTGGTGTGGGGCTGCATAAGATCCCAATAGGTGGAACGTCGAAACGAGTAGCGGGAAACCGTAATCATCTGCGACCGAACTGATTGTGGGTCTTCATTTGATGGGAACAATTAACCAGAGTATCGGAGTTATAACAGAAACAGTCGATGATATCTAAGTCCAATGGGTCCTCAGCCATTACAACTTTCGTTGTTGAAAAAAACAATACATCATAACGTAGAAGGAGCGTATTGGAACGAAAACAAGCTGGATTTTGCATAAACAATCAAAACAATAGCCAACATTGCAGCATACGTTTCAAGTCCTCGCTTTGCATTGATCCCTTATCAAAATATAAATGAAAGCTTCCTGTGTCATGCATTACTTTAGACTCACCCAGTGGTTGCTCAAACTTGTGACTTAACAGCAACTGAGGGTGAAAATCATCAGCAGCCATTCGAGGTGACGAATTAGGGGATACCGTTAAAAAAGGTGACAAGGAATTGCAAATGTTGGAGCATCATAGCGGAGTTGGACAACATATTTTTTGTGGATTGACCATCCAAACAGTGAGAAAAACCTGAACTCATCTCTTAACGGAATTCAAAGTGCTAACCGTTTACTGTATTATATCACTTCAAAGCCGGAAACAGAAGTTCACGCTTTTCAAAATAGTCACCTTCGTAAAAGTTGAGAAAAGTGATTACAAAACTTACTGAAAAGATTCTACTCTTGCATTTTGCAGCAGCGATCGAAGAATCTGCCACAAAAGGTCCGGATTCGCTTGTTGCAAAAGACATCGCAATAAGTAGGCTTTGTCTAGTTCCACAAAGGTGGCACGGCACATCGGTACAATCGTGGAGTGATCCGTGGAGCGACGGAATACCACATGCTCTACGGCACGAACAATGTGCAGAGTCGAAGTTGCATCTATTGACAATGACGGGACGATCCCACGAGTTAACTCTACAAGACCGAATTGTCCTATCTTATCCACGAAAGCGATGTGAGGCCTGCGATAGTGACGAAAGATCACAAGAGTCTGAGAGGAAAAAAAGTTGCTCACTCTGTTGTTAGGACAGGTTAGAAGAAAACCCACTTCAGTCCCTGCATATGGTAAGTCTACGTATAACAGCTGTGCACTTGACTAGTAATGAAACGTCTGCGATCTAAACGCCAAGTACAGCAATCAGAACCCCATGAAAATCAATAACCTAAGCAACGACTAACAATCTTTCAAATCCATTGAGTCTTCATATCACTGTCCAATATCCGAGTAAATTACCCATTCGTGCTTTCGGTTAGGGAGATATAATATAAGCGTAATGATTTGGAAGTGGAAAGAATCGCTGGCAAACAACGCGATTGTCTAATTACACTGGGAAGTAGAGCTGACTGAAACTGTTTCAGTCACTGTTTGCGGCAGTTCCTTTGACAGCACAGGAAATTTGTCCCCACTACAGAGTCGCACTTGGATCCTGATTAGCTGAGAATGCTGACGGATCCCTAGAGAACATAGGATTACAGCGCTACCGCAAACACCAAGCGCTCAGGAACAACTTAGCACAGAATGGCAATATTGTTCTTAAGCACTTTAGCTGGTAGTGGATGTTTCTCAATTCCAGGTTTCCACACAGAATCACAACGGTTGAAAATTGACTCCTTAATGGTTTGGTTTACTTTCAGTCACTCATTAATCCGTAAGATGTTATCTATTCGTCCACTGTACCCTATGTTATCAGTTTATTCGATTAAAATATGAGTATCTTGATTGCAGAAGTCCATTATTTAACAAAAAATGAATTTAAAACCAACCTACTATTGATACTGATTCAATAATTAAGTATAACATTACACAACCACAAAGGAGCACTGTTTATCAATTGGTACAGAACTGAAAAATGAAACATGAAGTATCAGGACCAAACGATGTAAGGAGTGTATCGAAAAATCGATGCGCCACGTATTGGTCTTTAATTGTGAATGATATAATGTTAATAACAGCGTTGTCGGTTGATGCAATGCGCCAACGTTTCGACTACCGTGGGTAGCCTTTCTCAAGGCAAGAAAGACTACCCACGGTAGTCGAAACGTTGGCGCATTACATCTACCAACAACGCTGTGTTATTAACATTATATCATTCACAATTAGAAACATTAAGTCCTGAAAGAATTATCTTACGCTATACGTTAGACAGCTAGTATAGGAATTCCGGAACCAAAATAATTCTGAAGAATCAAACAGAACAATGGAAAAATATCACCATTTGAGCTATAACCTACGGAGGGTGTTTACCGGTAACTATCTTAAAGGACACCGAGTTACTAGAGAGAGATATAGGATGCCTTAGAAATACCCAAAAGGTGGAAACCAATAACTTGGGAGACAAATATGTAAATGGAAAGAATATTCAAGATAGTCTCGTGTAGTTCATTCCAAACCTGCTAGCGAGTTTACAGGAATATTTTCAACTATGGACACACCATTAAACTGTCTAACAGAACCGAAAGCCCAAATGTGATTTAAATCAAATTCTTTTTTTTGTAGGTGATGAGGTGGTCAATGGTGACTAGTGGTGAGAATCTCGTGTACCCTCGGGGTACAGTATTTTACGGCCTTCAATCGCCAAGAAATGATGAGGATTCCGAGGAGCCTTAATCAGCCGTTCTACTACACTCGAGTTGATAATTAATAAAATTAAAGATAACGAATAACCGCATCCCATCCTGAACGTCAAAACCATCAAGTTGAGGACAAATATTAGTGAATAATCTTAACCATTGCCAGAACCAGGAGAAATATTCGGATGTATCATTCAAAATATTAGACCAATTCATAATTTTTCAGTCGTCGAGTTCAAAGTAAAAAAGTACTTGTTCTTCGAAATATGTCATAAGGACCATGCTTAATTTGGTCCGCCACGACAAAGATATAACAACACTTACAGGTCTTCGGGCGAAACTTCATTCGCTGAGTCCATGGAGTGTTTTGGGGATGATTCCGTCAATGTTAACGAATTCGAGTCAAGTCCGGATAGGAGATTCTCCCAAATGCACTTGGCTTCAGAGGACCGCTCGAAGATGTCATGGAGTGCATTTCTGAATTTGGTTAGTATTTCTGGCGACTGAACCAAAAATTCAAATGATTAGAGGTGGAATAAACAAATATGCTACGAAATCGTTCGTGTCGAAAAGCAAGGGAGCTTACGTGCCGCAAACAGATTGAGACAAGCGGTCGAGTAGCACGACACAGAGAGGGACTAGAACCAGCGACCTGGAAGAATTGGGACCTAGATGAACCACGCGAAGTTCGAGATCGAGAACGCTCCATTTTTGGTGAACCCAAACCATTTTGAGCAAGAGAAGTTATTTCCTGTGGAATTAACGACAGTGGACAAAGTGCAAACAAAGTGGAAAATATGATGGTCTTTTGGAAGACTAAATACAATTCATGGAAATTACCTTAAGGGTCAGATGCACAAGGAACAACGGGGGTTGTGAAAAAATCAAAGTTGTATAGATGACAACAAAGAGTGCCTGGGACTTGTCGTTTATCTGTCTCACAAATCAGCATGTTAAGCACAGCTGACTTCACTACTCCGACTTTTAACAAGGAAAGGTCTTTCTAGCTCACAATGAACATCTAAAAATTCACCGATGTTCCAGATTAGTTAGGCGACAAAATTTTCAAAAGCACATGTAAGATACACCGCTACTGCCTTCACACGCAAAACGTCTATAACATCCAGATACGGATACCTGATAACAGTGAAGACTAAACAGCAGACGTTTTATCACTCCATTCCAAAAGCTAACTCAAAGTGGAATTAATTTTCAACCGAGTTAGTTAATGCTTCTCGTTATTCCACACAGATAGAGAAGAACTTAAGGGCATCACATCTGAAACGGATTATTAACGAACAGAAAAAGGCAGCGGACAAACTCGGCCTAATCTGCGCAGACATGTCTCCTGCATCAGTTGAAATCGCGGACCACCCACACACCGCTACGCACTGGTGGTGTCTAGTAATTGGATTCGGAAAACGAACGGTGTTGTGTGAGACAGAGTTAAACTTGAAACTGTCTATTGTGATGGGGAAAACTCACCTTACGACATGAAGTCGTAAGCCGGGGTTGAGCTGACTACTGCTCCCGAGGAATGGGCTATTACAACATGGTCATCAAATGTGAGTAATTGTTTGGGACTGCATGCAAATGTTACGTTGAAAAACGATTACCAAACATATCATCTAGGCATACCATTTAGGATTAAGTTATTAATTTTGGTTGTATTTTTAAAATATACACGTAACCTGACAGTTTTAACTGTATGAACTAAAATCAAACGGAAATGGAAGACTGTCCACTTCAGTGACGACAAGTAACCAATATGAGATCCACATCTGAATTTATCGCTGGAAAAACCTGAGGAGAAGGATGATACAACTATAGACGGATGAATTGGTGTGTTTCCCCAATGCAGTCGCATTGAGCTTGCTATGATGGCTGGTGTGTAAGAATGTGAAATGCATGCACATGCAACGAAGAGATGCTACCTACCGGCAATGACACCCAAAAGGTGGGTGTACACAGCGGTGGAAATATTGTAAATGACTAGACCACTGCGCAAATTTTGTTGCAGGATCCAGCTAAAAGTAAGTTAAATCAAACAGAATAAATACGATGAGAAACAAACCGTAGTGAGATCGTTAATCCACGCTCGACAGTCCTCCTCGCTTAACATGAGCTGATGGACAATCTGGCATATTATATTGGACCGTTCAGCATCGACCACCGAATCCAACGTATGCATCAGATTGGCCCAAACATTCCCCTCCGGCTGTACCTTGTGGATCTCCGACTTCACAGTCGAGTCCAGGGCCGGTGGACCAACTGTTTCGGGGGCGCTTTCCGACTGCGTATCGTCCTGTTTCTTCGACCGTTGAATTTCAGACATCAAGAGCGTTTAGCAATGCGGCAGTTAAATCAGGGACGTGGGAGAAAACAATACCACACGAATCAAAGCGCACTATACAGTTCCGAAATGCATACTTTTATGCGACCATCCACATATCTCATGGCGACTTCTATCGGTTGTGCTCGTCAACATGAGGGTGGGAAGGAGTACGCAATTATCCTGCAGGAGTGCGGACTTGCCTACTTATGACGGTTTCAGTAGCGATGTTCGAAATGTTTGCGATTTCCCTCAACATTGCTTGTCAATGATATATGTGAATATATATATGATTCCTAACAAGGATGAAACAGCTGTACAATGCTTCCATGGTTTCGTTACGGTGAGCTGAGCGATGATATCACATGGTGAATTATTTCATGAAAGCATTCAATCTCCTACTACTAATATGAAACATTTAAAAATGTCACAGATTGTAATGCATCCTAAAATTTTCTTTGATAATATCTTGGAGGTTTCGGCATTTAGGAGGTATAATAAAATACCGACAAATATCATGAATTTACTTAAAGGCTCCTCGTATCGTACCTAAATGTGAACTCCAATAGGGTCAGTTGAACATGGAAAGACCTTGCTGGTTAAAGTAAGCTTATCTGAACGTAAAGGAGTGAAAAAAACTCATAAAGACATTTATAAAGGTCATGCGATTTATCCTAACTGGCTCACTTGCTCGACAGAAGCACTTATTTCAGCCAAAATGCAACCTACGGAATTGTCTGTAAGTAGAGGCTGAAGTTAGTCGTTTAATATTTTGCACTACCTGAAACTCAACAATTACTGTTAGCCATGAACTGGGGAATTAAGATTTGGGAGGGGTCTTGGTTTGAATCAAGGCCACTGTAGCGCAGAACATTAATCTTTTGTGCTGTTGTCATGATAGCGAAGCAATGGGCTAACGACTGTACAATCTTTTGGTGCCACAATGTAGGGGGCAATGAACTGATTAAAAAACGTGCTACAACTTACATCTCCCGTTAAAGCTTATCGGCATTTTAAACCAAACGAGAGGACGGGTTACACAAGCGGAAAGGAGTAAGCTATGTCAATCGGAAGTACTTCATGAATAAAACTAATAATATCTGGGAGTGAACACATGGATATTTGCTTTTTTTCTTGAAGTTTTACTATGGAAATTCACTTCTCTAATCCTGAGTTAGACTATTGACACCCAGTATTTGACCATTGATATTTCCAAAGCATTGACCAAGGAAGAGGCTTAATCGTAGTCTTATGTCCAAAGTAAGTAATCAACACCATCCCCAGTGGTTCGGGCGTTTCGTGCATACAAACAAGTTATCTTCCTTCTTGCATTGTCTACGCATTTGTGTGGTACCGTTGAAAGAAGCTACGCAGTAGTCAGACACAGGAGTATGAACGAATAAGCTTGAACGTCGAACATCCACGAGGTATGATGTCAATTTTGTGTAGGAACTTTCATTTGGGACTGGAGACTATATCAGCGATTGGTCGTTCCGTCGACTTAACAGGTTATTTCACCAAGACTAATTAACTTGAATGAAAAGCCGAAAACGTAAAAGGATGGAACTGATGTTTAAAAAGAGAAATGTTCTCAGACATTAAGTCTCATATTAATGAGCATTAGTAGTGAGTCAGTCAGAATCCAAGTGGAAAACAAGTCTTGTGAAGTTTTAGTGCTAAAACAAATCGTATGTTAAAAGTTAACTGTCCGAAGTCTTACTCAAGTCAACTTCAATGATGAAATATATAGGAACTCCGGCAAAGCCTCGTAGATCAAATAACGATGTACATTACACATTTCACGATGTACACTAAATCGCCGCAGTATTTAAATTGTTAAGTTTCTGCTTATTATATCCAGAGTCAAAATCAATTCAACACTCACCAGCCTTACTGAATAATACTTAATCATATTGTTTCTCAGATTTGGAAAACGTGTAAAATCGAAAGGTTAGGCGGCTAACATCCGATTGAAGTTCGTCATAGGCGTACTGTCTTCGAGTCGAAGCTAGAGCTACGCACATGGTACAGCTAGATGCGTGAAACTAACTTAGATACGGGTAGATTTATCTATCTTCATAGAAAGGCTGTAGTGTAATGCAATTCACACTCACTTCATGGGTTGGCTGTTGCAGGTGAGATTTCTGACGCAGTCGAGAAAGACTTGCTTTCAATTGTACCTCTTGGTTCGCTGAAACTTTATGTTTTAAAATATCCCAACAGTGCAGGACGTGGCAAGCAGTGTCTCGCGTCAATAAATAGGCTGGCAACTTGTCGATCAATGTAACCAATTCCTCGGGAGTGATGCGCCAGAGTGCTGAAAATGAAAAGCAAACCATGATTAGCAAGCCTGAAGATCAATGATGTGTTGGTTTGAGAGAGGATAGTGGAACCTATGGATTTCGATCTGGAGGATAAACTTATAATTCAGTGCATGACAATTTTACCAGAGAAACATTGTAAATAATAATTGCGATAATCTAACGATTCACATAAGAAATGGTATTCTACAGTTAAAGAATTATCATGAACAAATATTATCCTTCACGTTTGACATTGAAATTTTCTAGCTGGACTGAAAAATAGTTTTTTTTCGTATTTAGTTCTACTCTTTTGGAAAAGGTTTCAAACTAGTGAGTGCCGAAAAATTGTACATTATTGGCTGAAGTGGGAATTATCTAAGTTGTACGTCTGCTTACCTCCAGAAACCAGGGGGAAATGATTCGAACAAATCAAGCCACAACGCAACCCGACAGAGAGGCATGGTCTGGGTGGCTGATCCGAACTGGCTGCTCTATCGAAAGTAAGTTCACCTTTGTGAAACACATTTGAACCCGGAAATTCCGATAATTCGGTGGCGAACGGAGTGAGCTGAGGCAAGCCAAATTCATCTGAACTTGAGTCAGTGTTCCGAGGCACAAACCACGTGTCACGTAGACGCAACCACCAGCAACGTTCAAAAGACTGTTCAGCCTCAGTATTTTGAAAAGTTTCAAGGAATTCCACTACTCCTGGTGGCGTTTGCTGCGGTAAACTATCGTGTGTGTGAGAGAGGAGTAACAGCTGCGCTTGAATTAGTTCCAGCTCCAAAGGGCACTCACGTTCGGTGGGCCAAGTGACAAATACACTCTGCAGTGGGACGAACAGGTTACAGAATGATGACTAGTAATGTTGAATTTCTTCCCTAAACCTTATCCAATGCTTTGGAGTAAATAAAATCACTATTTCTGTTGTATTTTACGGGAAACCTACAACCGTGGGCATATATTAAGAGAAACATCTACTAATTAAAAACAACTAGCAATTACAACTCGTACACACGTTAAATCCCCCAGCAAGCTGGATGAATGTTCTATTCCGCTATACAAGGAGATGAGCAGATGCTTAACATGTAGTAAACAGTTCGCATGATAATCCAGCCCACTGATCTGAGTTTGTGTGAATTTGACTGTGTTGAGCAATTAGTCTTGCCGACGAGTACAAGGTGTGGCAAGAAGCATAAAAATGTAAAGCTGGGACAAAAATTTTATGAGTTTATTAGGTCGGGAACAAAATCCAGATGCCTATTTCACTCGATGACAAGGACTGGAATTAATGGCAGTCAACCACGTCCATTTATTCAAATCAAGAACATGTTAACTGGTGAAAAGTATTAGGAAGATTACTTTCGGTCGACACTTTAAAGCTTTCTGGGAAAGTGCATCCTTTCATGTATCTAAACGTATCAGCTTTTGGGTGAAAGAAAAAATAGATAATTACCTATTCGTCATTAGATATCTGATGAATTTCGAGACGCAATTCAATCCATTCCCTTCTAGCGGCCCTGGGATTAATGTGTGACGAGTTCGAAAGACTCGTCAACTAGCTTGCTGGAGACACTCAAGTATATGGCAGTGAATCGTGAACAGTGGCGATCATGTTGTCATTTTCTATCGAATCGGAATGATTGAAAACACGTGCGTTTGCACAGTTAGACTGTTCCGTGTGTTGGCTGCAGTAGCATATTATCTTTCCCGCCTGTGTAGGTCCACTCCCTGTTCCCCTTGGATATTCACTCTTTTTATAGAAACGTGTAACTTTGGGGAAAGGCAACGGTCTGTGAGGCTTGCCTTGGTGTTTAACGCTGAACGACGGTTAATGTGTGACAGTTTTCTTTCATACTCAAAACAATTTAGATGTGTAGCGGAGAACTTTGTAGGTAAAATCCACGCTACAACCCTGGTGAATTGCTTGCACAAAAAATGGAATAAAGGAGTATAAGAACCAGCAGGACAAGCGGACTATTAATCCACGTAGCGTTCACTTTGTGTCAATAAAATAATTTTAATGATAGAGCTTGGGAAAAATATTAAACCACACCTAATTTCAGCAGAATCAAATGGCTGAAACCTCTACGTTTTTGACTGGTTGCAAAGGAAACGGTATTTTTGCCCATAAGCAGCCCAAAAAGGCAAAGCTAAAGCAATTATCAAGATCTGTTACTGCGAAATGTTACAAAATAACAAGGTATGAAACAATTTACTCGTAAGTGGACGACCACCGGAACTCGAGTACATATATATACTAAGTAGTATCTGGATAAGTGAATGAAATTTTCCTGGAAGCACACAACCGGTTTCGCGGTGATTTCCGCTCGCCAGTTGTGCGTACCCATTACTCTCTCGTCTTTACACTTGTACATTCTGAATTGGTATACTCCGCCAGAATCTAATTTGTTCCCAAGGTTGGCTCATCCAGACTAACAATGGCTAAGGCGTTCGACTCAGAATCGTTCGTCCTTGTTCGGGTTCGCGTCCCAGTTCGGGCGCGGTCCATATGCACTGCTGATGATTCCTAACAAGGATGAAACAGCTGCACAGTGCTTCCATGGTTTCTTTATCGTGAGTTGGGCGATGATATCACATGGTGAATTATTTCATAACAAAGAATCATCAACGAATCACAGTTGTGGTTCTTCTGCAGACTCTTCAATGAAAAGCTGCATGCACACTCTTGACGCTACAAATTAGATTCTCGTGTGATATAAATACACGCATATGAAAGACAGAGAGAGTGTGGAGGTCAAGGATGAACCGCTCATTATTCGGATGCATTTCGCTGAAAGTTATCAAGAACCACCAGGAGATGTAACTCTCATACGTGACCTTAGCAATCACGAATCGAGTGGCATCGAACTATATACAAAAGAATGAGACAAACAGGCGGATCGAGAGTCTTTCGATATATAGCGGCGTTCCTGATGTGACGTAGTAAGTCAGCTTACAGGACACGTTACACTGGGGCGTGGGGGACCGGCTGTGTTTTGGAGTCCGTTCTACTTCCATGACCTAACATCTAAATACGCTTAATAAGACTACTAACCATAATAATGACAGAGAAGCATATGTCCTCCAAGTATTCACGATCACCAGAAAAGATGAACAAACCGATTTTGTCTTATGTCCGACAGTAAGATGATTTTTTACAGCAAAACACTGAGGTACGATCAGCTCACCTTCCGCTCGTCTACCGGAATCGCACCAGCAACAGTACAGTTATATTCCACATAGCGCACATGCATTTCCGAAAGGGCCTCTAAAGCCAAATAAGACGTATCCAGGTTAGAGTATGTGCAGCCCGACCCAACCGAAGCTGCAGCAGGCCGGTGAAGTAGTGCAGACAGAATATTCGACCGAGATTGGATGAACTGTGTCAGGCTCGTTATTAGAGGGCGCCATGACTGCGTAAGGAATGAAAATGAGTGTTTCGGACAGTAGGAAAAGAAACAAAGAAATAATCACTGAAGTGATGTTTTTCATACGATATTCTCAAAGTGCAAAATTTGCGTACATTTTGTACAAGTGGAATACCAAGCCCAAAGGCATTTTCGTTAAACTACTGCATGAGTAATTTGTAAAGATCGAAACACCGGACACTAAGGTGTGATGATAGGTATCGATAATTTCTATTGCGAAAGACGACAAATATGAATAGCAACCAGAACTTAACCGAATTTTCTCGAGAAAACCAGCAGGAAGCTGTGACGTCACAATTAAAATGCGCACACTGATTACCGACCCCATCGATTCACCAAATACTTTCACTAGCACTCAGTTGCAGTGAGGAACTCAGAGTGGGACCGTAAACTCCGTGTCATTTTGGGAAAGGAAGCGACAAATGTCGCTTTACACAATGCATCTCGGATCGCCTGGGTGAAACTTCAATGATTCTGTCACCAACCAAAACAACCATAACAAAAAAGAACTTGGTGAGGAGACAGACAAAACCAAAATGGAAGTTTGGGAACTATTTTATTTTCATCGTCTCGAGTCTATCTGAGGGGACAAAACTAAATAAAAAGAGATTGGTCAATTTTTAATAGCGGTGTTGACAAAACAGAACCAAGGCCATAATTGGTCCCACACTTCTGATGTCTAATGACAGGAGTCTTAAAAGCTGATCAGACAATTCGTGCGAAACATTATTATCTCGGTACCATCCCGATAAATACTCCAACGAAGTACAAGATTACTGTTTATTTGTTTGGCGCGCAGGGCAATCACAAATTGCACTATAAAGTAAAAACAAATGATTACTTCACTATCTGAGCTCAGTGCACACGAATGGAGGGTAAAAATTCAAAACGGCTGATCAATAACAGGGTGCCGTTCTTTCACTGTATCTCTACTTCACTTACATTAGCAACTGATCAAGTGGTTCCCCGTGTCTTTAGTTTAAGTATGCTGATGACGTTGCCTCCTCTCAAGCTGTTTCGAACACCATGATTTTCAAAGTTTTCCCTTTTTTCTGTTTACGATTTCTCTGCACGAGCTGGTTTGAATCTCAACACATCTAAATGTTACCAATGTCTGTTCCCTCTCACCCTCGGTCATCCTACCCATCTGAAACGTCGTTCATCAACTCAAAAACACTTACCGGGGTTGATTCGGTGAAACATCTAGGAGCTACTGTTGATAAAAATCTAAAGTGCACTACTCACATTTCCACCCGTCTAAAGTATCTCCGACGGTTGTCATTTCAAATCAGGACGCTTCGGCACTACAAGGTAAAATAGAGCACCATCTCCCGATTTATATACCAATGTGTTTTTTTAATCTTTTTTTACCATTCTCCAGTTATATATCCAGGTTTACTTAAAAAAAGACTAAAATTCTTCGCCGGGGACTATCAATCATTAGCCGGGAGTCCTACGCACCACTAACTGAATTGTCCCTTAATCTATGTGATCAACACTTATCAGCATGTGAGAAATTTGCTCGCAAAATTCTTCCTGATCCCACGCATCCTCTGCACAACGATCTTTCAAAGCGCCACTTTCATATTCCAACACGATCCGCTTTTCGTTCCATACCTTCTAGAATGAATATCTATTGGTACTCCACTGTCTCATATTTAGCACGAATTTTGACAAGCCGTGACCGGGTTTCAGCCGAATTCCTGAGCAACCTGTCCTAATGAGTTATGAGTATTCCTGGATAAGTTCTTTTATATTAGTTACGAAGCGATAAGTGTATCTTTATGTTATTGATTAGTTTTCCCCCTCTAATTTATTTTGTAACCTCACATTTTTGACTGAAATGCGACATTATTTGCAGTGCGCAAAAGTCTACACAATACAATGCCATACAAATTCAGCTGTCAAAAACTAATGATGACAGTAAAAAAACATTTTAAAACCGTTTACAATTTCTGTAACCTTACTTACTACAAACGACGGTGACCGTGTCACATGACTCAGAAACAGAAGGCTACCAGTCAAAATGTCCAAATCCGTTTCAACCAGCAACGAATCAAGTAAGGCAGAGAGCAAGGGCTGTGCTGCTTCAACGAGAGCAACGCTGCTAGGCTCCGCGCGTAAAATTGGCAACTGAATTAAGATATGTAGCACATTCAACCAATCCATAAAAGAATCTTGTAATCGAACTCCTGTACTGGTGTCCGGTTCTGTCAAGATGTGCAAGCACTGTAGAGGGAGTGCGTAAAAGAAAAAGTACAATGAGGAGAGTTTCCCAAAAATGATTCGATTTGGGCCCGTTGTTCAAACAGGGCTTATTAGAACAGTAAGGGGGAAAATGAATAGAAGTGAAAACCTGAGAGCGAGATACTGATACTGAATCCAGAAGAATTAATTTCTTCGAAACCAATACACCTTATTTGCACAGAAAAATGATTATCACATCACCGATCACACGTTTGACTCCTCTCATCGTCGGTCACATCCCCGCTCCATGACCTTTCAATAGCTTCTGTCTTCTTCCTAAAATATTGTACAGTTGTGTAAAGAACAGAGTTGTTATTATTGATCACAAACGACAACCACTCAAAAACTACTGATCCAATGAATAATTGGATTTATCTTCTGCTAGTACTTACTAATTCGACTGATCGCTACCTGGGCGGTGAGCCATTGGTTCATTGCTGGTTGTCGTGACCCAGATTTTGGAGAGGGTTTCTGGCAAAACGCATAAGTTGACAATAGTCCACGGACCAGCCCACTGAACCAAATACACAAACTTTTATTTTGTACACCTCTATGAGAACAGATTGTTAACTAAAAAATGTACATGATATTTAGAGAAACTATTTCTTGAGAATTTTCACAATGAACCGTGTGCCACTATACGAAAGCAAAGCCCCGGAGATGAGAAACGTAAATCGTGATTTTCCGACTGTTTGTATAATAGTTTAGCAATCTACGGAATGCGTTGCATGCTTAAAAAAATACTTTTGTAGGACTAGATTAGGCTTTAAACGAACATTATTCTAGAGGTCAACCTAAGACAGTGAGTGAAGGTACAGATTACTCCCAACGGGAATAGTATTCTAATCGGGTGGAGGCTCCTTACAAGAATAATTCTTGCCTTCAAAGAACGCTGGATCATCAGTGGAAAATGAACCGTCTACATAAAATACTGTTCGAGTGCAAGTAGACAGTTCCCAGTTCAAACGATATGACCACTGTTCGAATATTTCACTGCCGACTGCGTGTACATGCATATGCGCACACAAGCATTGCCCATTGTGACGAATTAAAAAAAAAACCATTGCTAATGTTGTGAAGGTTGTGGCATTTGTGGGATAAGAAGCAGCAACAAATATCGTGAGTTTATTCAAAAATTCCTCGTATTATATCTGCTTGTGAGGTGTAATAAGACCAATAAGACATGAGTGGCCTTGGTTGCATAATGTAAACTTCTCCGATCATGAAAAACCAAATCTAACTGAAGTGCGGGAATTTTACGAACGTGCTTAGAAGAGTCCTGAGGTACATCTTGGTTTGTATTAATGAATGGTAACAATTTCGCGCTTTCGGCAGTACTTGTTTACTCGAATATTCTAACCATGATTGTGCATGCATTTACAAGCTGAAGTTTGGATATTTTGCGTTTAATGGCGCTCAATAATCATTGTTGATAGCGAGCAGGACAATTTCCACTCAAAGATGATTTTGAATCCAGGGGACGGAAGAGCGACACATTAATCTCTTTTGTCTTCATTGTGAACCTTAAGCAATAAGCTAAAAAGTGATACTATAAGAAAGTGGATAATGAACCAATTAAAAACCCTTGCTCAAATATTTTTTGTCTGAGCATATCCAGCCTTTAAAACTAAATAAAACCACCATTTGCAAAGACTATAAAAAGTGCAGTTTTTATGCAAAAAGTCAACCATGTGCATAAGATAGAAGAGTTGTCAACAATTTTGTAAGAATTTTAAAATAGTTCTTTTCACCAATCCTGAGATAAATGTTTATCATGCATCCTTACCTAGATAGATATGAAGTGTTTGATTTCGGATATGGAGCATTCGCTAATCGCGCAACAAAACAAGGAATATAATTTTCTAGCATAGCAGCAGGGAACGTTCAGCGTATTAATTCGTTGACCTGCTAAATTGCCAATGAGTGCACGACACAGTGAATTGCAAAACGTTTCAAAGAAGACACTTTAAACAGAAAATTCATCGAGAAAAATGCCCCACTTTTTAAACACCGTCGGTATTGTTTAATCTGGCGTGAAAAAAAAATGAAAGAATCCTTTTCACCGGACAAAACCCATTAAAAATAAGGGGAAAGTGGTCATTGTGTTGATGGCAATACTCCTTTGATGCTAAGAAGAGACAAAAAACGACATTTTCTCCACAAAATGCTCTATATTCCGCTCCACCAGAATATAGTAGACATGTGAACTTGATTAGTGCTTTTATTCCCAATTGAAATTAGTCTTGTGAAAGCACACTTGGCTCCAGGGTATGCATCATACCAAAACGTTCCACAATCTGAATCATAATGTTGTCCAAAATGTTTCATGTCTTGAGTCAACAATTCAATGAGCCATATAAGCAGCGGATAATAAAGTCCAAGTTTTCAAACCTCTTGGCGTATGAGATAAAAAAAGGTTTCATTTTGCCAGACGCCACATCAAAATGACTGAAAAAATGCGGAAGGATAGTGACGGGCCCATCGATAACTATCGTTTACTGATATTTGATTCACACTAATACACGCGTCAAGTTGTTGTGAATTAGTCTCACTTTTTCCTGATTAAGTGTGCAGCTTTTGCATTTGCTGAAACCACAGGACTGGTAGTTATTATTATTCTTTTTGTTCATTGCATACATATATTGTTCCTCTATTGACTACTTTTGATTGGAAAGTGATTGAGGCTCACTGTTAAAGGTATGATCGTTATGTACCGTAGAATCTGGAGAGCAATCTTGTATTTCCCTAGGTTCGCATCAAATCGAGCTACGCGCTGCTGTGCGGTTCCGAGGTGTTGTCCAGAAAGTAAAAAGTTTATTATTCGGCAAATCGGGCTGCAGATCTCTGGTCAATTTCACCCGGACCAGAACTCGCATGTTTTGGTCGTTACAAAGCTCACAGATAAAACCCAAAATAAAATTAACATCAAATGAACCGAACAATCAATCATCTAAAGATTATCAATCAGAAATAAAACGGCGGCTTAGTCCCGCAGAATATACGAATAAAAACAGTAGTGAACGAGTTTGTTATCAGTAAGCAACGACACGGATAACCTCATGATGAAAACTAATACATCTGTATCGTATCAGCGCCAGTAGAGCCATCTAGTGGAAATGAACTTTGTCACTGACCGAACTCTATGACTGGAAAAAGCCTATAATTATCTTATAAGCGACATCTGGCAACAGTTGTGTAATCAGAACAACAACTCATCATTCGCACAAGACCAGATTTGGAAAACAGGGTACACGTACTGGTAACCGGAGATTGACGCACATTTATCAACGATATCATAGTGCACGCGGCGAAATTTCATATGTATACATTTGTTTACTACAAGTTTATGGGGTGACCATCCAATGAAAAATAGTCCCCCAAGCAAAAAACCAAAGAATAACGATAAATCCTTTGCTTTGAATTACCAGACTAACCAGATACTCCGTCAGGACAGAGGAGGACGTTAATGGTAATTACTAATCAAACAACAGTTGAAACTGTTTGGGAGTAAAAACATTTGCGTCTACCTGTCGAACAGCTTGACGAATCCAGGTATAACGATTATTTAATCGTGCAAAAAAAGAATGTGCCAAAGCATCGGCAGTCGCGGTGTTTCCAAACATCCGTAGGGATTCGCGCAATTTTGCAATAAGGCGCGTGCGCAACAGTGATTTGTTCACACCAGATTCGTTTTTGGATTCTTTGGTGGATGAAGCTGCAAGCGAGAAACACAATGTGGCATAATGAAGATGAACAAAAATAAGGGTGACAACGGCAGAAAGGGTAATCGGCAACCTATTCGTGCTAAGCAGGACAATTCGATTCAACGTGTGATACTTTTTCCCCGAAGGATATTCCCTATGAGGTAAGTGACTGAAGTACAATGTATATCCTTTCGGGAGCGATTCGAAAAGGGTTGAAACTACATTCTACCAAGATGATTTACATAATCAAGTGGAGTAGAGAAAAAAATGAACTGCGTAGATCCACTCGGAAATCAACGGATCACTTATCGTAGCCAGTGAACAATCCGGATGTCTTGAATTTATGTACGACTTGGAATCTCGGAATAAGCTCCACGAGGATAAACCAGATCAACCATCTGCGGAAAATGACTTTTTATGTTTATTAAAGATGAGGAAGGTAGATCATTTTGGTGAAAAAGGTCGCAGCCAAATGAAAGGTCGTCACATGTATTGTTATTCAGGTTTGATAAAAATGTAAGTAGGAAATGTGTCGGAGATTAAGTTGTTACATGGTCGGGTTAATCGCTGATTAAAAGGAGGAGAGCTGACAGATAGTTAGTGGTGTATCAGCGGACAAACCTTTGAATTATCACTGATCGGTGATTCCTCTATTTAACCATGAGGCATAATCACGAAGAGATACGGAAGCTGTATTCAAAATAAACTAGAAATCAACTTCCTATATGACAAGGAAAACATGAGCACATTTGCCTGACTGTCCAGTAGTAATGGGCTTAACTAAATAACGACATTTTGGCGGCTGATTGGCTGATGTTAAACGTAGGCAGATTTAATAGTTATTAATTGTCGGAGAGAGTGATGTGTGACCAGACGACTAGCTCATGAGTACATGAGTCACGAATGCCCTGCTATATGGAATATGAAAGCCAGCTACTGCTTAACACGACCAAAACGCTAGCCCGTGGGTTGGCTGAATGGAGACTGGCTTCCTGTTGAGGACGTTTTTCAATGGGGAATTTCGATTCCATAACCACAACTCAAACAAAAAGAATCACCCCAAAACCGCGCCCAGTTTGAAAATCTGACCTGCATTAGCGAGTGAGGCGCACTTCAACACTTGTGTGCTAGCAAGTGAATGTTGATAATGAAAAGCCACAGTCAACTTCGTTTTTTATTTTTAATTTATTGAAAGTGAGCAGAAATGAGACAAATCGGCATCGAAATTGAAGAGGTACAACCACGAAACTGATAGTAATTTGTCCGTTAATTTACGACAAAATCACTGTCATTAGTGTGCATTCATTATGTGATGTTAGTTGATGTTTCGAACTCAGGCGAGTCTGAGGAACCATTCATGTAAAAGTACATTTCATCATCTTTGAAAAGGAGACAAGCTCTTTGCAAATTAGAGGTTAAAATGCAACACGAAATCTTTGACAACTTTGTAGCTGATGGGTGCAACGGATAAAAGATAATAAGACCCAATAAGCGAGAAAAGAACCGATTACTCACAGACAAAATCCGAGGAGAGCGATCTAATGGGTTGTCTTAAGGAATTGTCCATCAGCTCGACTGCTGTCACGAATCTCAACACGTGCACATCAGACTGACGCATTTTAGTCAGCGTGTCCCGGAGCAGGTATTCACATAGACATTGGACTGGAAGTAGATCAAAATCAGTTCCACTTAATTCAACCAAACGGACGAGCCAAGGCTGAACCTCAGTATGGCCAGCTGAAAAAGAAGTGTGTAACCCTATGATTGCAGCAGGAAATGATCGACTAACTGAAACGACAAATATACTGAGAAAAAGTCATTCATTCACTCAGCAACCAGATGATTTGGTAATTGGTTAATCCCATCAAAATAGTGAGTGACAAGTGAATTTTCAGGTACACATGTGGTGCTCGATATTTCATGTCAAATAGTTTTACATGACATCCCGATTGATGGCTTATGGTAGAAATTTATCCATCGTGGAAAATGATTTTTTAGAAAATATGGGTGTTTGCTGCAGCAGACGTCCCAGCATCACTCGGCTTTCATTTGACGGCACGCGTCTAGCCTTTTCTTAACCAAGTGCGGGATGCAAGGTAGCGGCATCTTGATACATGATTGCTGGTGACTCCCTGGGAGACCGTTCGCCATTCAACTGACGGACCCACAGACCTGGTGGTGCGGCAGATTTTTTCACAACCATAGAATCTCTCCATCAAAACTTCGAAGATACATTGGTCTTTATTTCTACTTATCAGAATTTCATTGGTGTTTTCTCAGCATAAGTTAGGCTGAGCTTTGCACCTTAAAGTTGCATTCCGAAGGGCGATTAATCAAGCAAGGTAACAAACACCACTTGTACCCTTGACTATCGTCCTCGCCGGTTCACTAAGCATATTTACGCACTTTCCCCACTGACTAATTAGTTAACGTCAAATAAATCAGTGGAAACAAAATTATTAAACTCAAGGTACACGTAACACAATATCTACAGTGATTCGCTAGCAGACCAGTAGTTAATTTCGTTCCCTGTATAGCATGAGGATCCATAAACAGCTTCTGCACTTCATGTAGTGATCTCGCCAAGAATTTTCGATGTCGTCTATGTTGATGGAACGCCATAATCTTGATTTTGAGGGTGCCAGTGTTGTATCCTGTTGATTATATTTACTGGGGGCTCGGCTCGTGAGTTTCCATTTCACTGAAGATCAAGACGCTTACGACCTCATTCCAAAGAGCCATAATCCGTGTGTCACACCAACCGACTAAGATCACCCGAGACAGCATTCCGAGTTTGTGCGTTTCCGTAGAAGCTTCCTCGTAGTCAAAACGTTCAGCGAACTCTCTCGATGAGACGCGACACTCAGAACGATTCCGCTCCATTTCTACGAGGAGGATACGAAGTGCGCACATAAGAAAACAAAAACATGCTTTTTCGTCTTCCCCTAATCTGATTCCATCGATCCTCTCTATACTAATAAAAGTCAAATAGGGGTCAGCTGAAAAAGCTAATTCTGGCTTGTGGCGTAGACTTATAGGTGCAAAGTCCATAAATGGATTTCCCATTTTGCATAACATCCGACTCCTTGTTCCACATTGGAACAGCAAAATTCTACATATCACGGTCGATTTGGAGGGTTTGCTGTATGGAAAACTCTATATCTACCTAAAAGATTGCGGTAACTGTGTACTGCCTATCCCAAACACAGAGACACGCAGAAAATCCACCCAAACAAATATATAGGACTAGTTTGACTTGAAAAATTTGAACTTGCACACCAACCTTGACTTTGTAACAACTCGAGCAGGAAATCCGGATCTCGACTACGCCAAAATCTGCGTCCCAATCCCAGTTCTTGCGCTACGGCTCGCAAGCTGGTTAGTTGTTCGGACGGAGGAAGTCGTACAGGACCACGCGGATTGTTTCGAACCAGACGACCCAAGAGTTTGGACGTTTCCGGTGTGACCATCATCGTTGTGTTTGAGTTATTCGGATCAGGATTCAGTAAGTGGGACTCCAGACGCAGAATCAGTTGGATCTCTAACTGATTATTCTGTCCACGGCATCGAAATAACGAGTAAATCGTGAGGAGTGCAAATAGAGCTACCGATAATGAGAAAAACAGACAACTGAAAAAATTAGAGACCAAAAAAATTTGACTGCTATTAATTTCCTTTATATTGTGTCACTTCAGTGGATTTGAAAATGTATTCGTCGCAGCTCAGGTTGTTCGTTTTTCAAGGGTTCTGATCTCTCACCCTGGCGTCTGGACCGTAACCATTTTGCCGCCAGTGGAGGTGACACCGTCAGTGCATGCACATTCACTTACACTAAATAAATGGGCGAGTGATCCAAATGAGAAACCAAAGCTAATCATCAATAATAAATTCAGAATTGTGCTATCCGAACATTTGACTATTGGAATAAACGAAGCAATATGGACAATCTGGCAGGGACTTAAAAACCCGAATTCATGGAACCATTCGTGTAGTCAAAATGAGGTAGCTTCATCAAACATCTTTCACACGAATAAAAGGAGTTAGTGCCCGTTAATGAAAAGCTCCGCCCTATCAAACGCTATTTCATACCTTCGGCAAAAAGTTACTGATTTTTAATTATCCCCTATATCCTATGCGGCAGCCACGAGGGAACGATAATAAAACTTTACCTAGAGATATGATGGCATACGTACCGCTGTAACCCAACAAGCTATATAGAATGGCTAATATCAGACCGAACATCTAATCACGGCTGGAAGATCAACCGGTCAAGGCCTAACAAAGTAATTTTCTAGTCCTCCGTGGCGATGGTTGGCTTGAGCAAGCAACTCAACAGAAAAAATAAGTGGAAGAATAATTAGTCCAAGTATATGGCCTCCCATTCAGTCACTCTCCACTGCCTTGTGGATAAATTCTTGTTAGGACTAACGGGTTCGGCAGAGAACCCTAATCGTTATCGTGCTTGGCGGCTGGACTGCTTACCAGTACGTGATCACAGTTTCCAGTGAACTGCGCGAACAAAGTGAGCTACATGATGTATCCACTGTCACACAGGATAACCAGGACCGCGATGCTCATTGCTTCTAGCAGGATGGACAACGATGAAAGGGTTACTACTAACAGTTCTCGTGCTGGGGTAAGTGCATTGTGAATGACACTTCTGAGTCAAGGGCTCTTCTGACAAAGGATTCAGGCAAGATGCCGCGAACGACTGCAGCAGATATTGTCAATGGTAACATTAGTGGACGGACAGGATGCAAATTCAATACATTACTTAGACCCGAATGTTCTCTTTACCTGGTTGCCTTCGACATTCGGGTACCAGAGAAGATAGGACAACAAATTACGCTGGCCTAAACTCTTGGAATTATGAAGGTAGATGTATGCGGTGTCTTTGAAATGCGTACAAAAGACCCCACTTCCGTAATCAATCTCTGAATCTCGGGTACAATCAATTTCCCTCGATTCAATCTCCACGTATCAATGGATCCGGTTTCTAGTGCTCGTGATCATGCTGGGGTTCGAATCCTTTTGCGCGTTCGAGTAGAGCGTGCACCGTTAGACTGGCTTCTAGTGAACAGGTGTTTGTGCTGGGTGGTTTAGCACTTGTCATAACCAGCTGATTGGAATGCCAATGATTATTCATCGTGTTTGCATGTGATCATATGGAATAAAGTTGGCTTGAGGCCATAGACAAGTACCAGGACTAGTCCAGACTTCCCTGAATCATGTGTTCAACGGACATTACGGTTGTTGCTATTCCTCGTCGGCACAAAAGCTCGTCCAAAAAAGATTTCGGCCTTCCTTCGACCTCAAGGAAATGGATTCGGATTGACCACAGTGCCATTGGTTACTGGTGACGTAGATCAATCGAAGATTGTCGATTGTGGGCTCTGCCGATGCTTTGGCTCGTGCTAACTGTTATTCATGTTTAGTTTGTGGTCGCATTAACATGAAAATCACGCATCCTGTTTCTGGATGACACTCACCGACACGCCTCCCGATCGGAAATTCCAATGTGAGTATCAACTAAGCACCCAGGATCCGAGCGAATATGGGAAGCAGATCAAAGATAGCCTGCACTCAGCAGCAGAATCCGAAAAAGATCCTAGCTCAAGAGTACCTCAAATTCGACTCTCCGAGTGGCAAATAAAACGAGATGCCTAAACTCCTGAAATATCAACTAACTAGGACCCCGAGAAGGAATCGCAAGTAGTATTGGGTAATAAAGTGTAAGGGAACGAAAAGAGCTTTGGTCATTGGCAATAGCCATAATCTTTGCCGACTGAGTAGGGTTACGGGTCTAAGAAAACCTGCTGCAGGTAAGGTGATAAAGGAGCCTGCCAGTCCAATAATTCGCTCATAAGAGCTTTGCATAAACCATTTCAAAGAACTGTTCAGTAGTCCCGTATCCACAATGAACCTTTTATTTATGCCTGTGAAACCGAGGTCATCCGGGAGATAAACCTTAAAAGGTTCAAGGCAGCTGGACCACACGGGCTGTCTCCATCCGTGGCGAAATTTCTGCTTTGGGGTTAGCAAAACTTCTGAGGTCGAGCAGACAAGAGGAGAAGACGTTTGGCAGCTGGTGCGAATCGATGTGCAGATTCACAGGACAGGCGATAGGTCCAGCTGTGCAGATCACTGCGGACTTCGTTTGGTATGTAGTCTATTCAAAATGCTCGCGAGCTTTATTCTTCGCATGTTATCTAGTGCTCCTGAAAGGTGCAGGCGCGAGACCCAATACGGCATCCGACTCTTTCAATGCTATATCGATTACATCTCTATGCGACATATGCTTGAAGTTGCGCAACTCTTCCCAGTGTGATGACGGAAATCACCCGATTGTCATTACTATTTACACATGCAGTAAATTGCTTGGTTTCGAATATGCGAAAAATATGCTTGCGAGTGAAGATCCTCGCAGTTTGCAAGTACTTCTCGACCGGCTTAGCGACAGTGCTGCCATATTCGGGATGCAGTTACATCTCAGTGAGCGGTCGCATATCGGATGTGCAGAAGGCTGGGTTAGCGTCTACCGATTTGAAATTCCTGTGATTTCCGCTAGCAAAGTTCTGATTTACACTGCAGCACCAAGGTCGGTCCTGTTATACAGCTCAGAAACATGGTCCTTGGTGGCAAATATGTGAAGCCTGTTGGTATCTGCTATCCTGTCTTGCTGGAATATAGTGGAAGAATTCTCTTAACAACTCTGAGGTTAGGTGCAGAGTATTGGGTCACAGAACTCAGTTGGTCGAACAAGATTTTGCATCCGAATAGATTATAGCGGTTGGGAACTGTATTGTATATGCACACAAGTCGACCTCCTCGGTGTGCACTGTTCAAGAAGTAGTTAGTGATTGCGCGATGGGTCAAGGCGACCAAACAATTATGTGATGAAAGAGTATGAAAACCCCAACAAGTGGCCTGCTCCGAATGGTTTAGGGTGGATTACTGAGCTGGGATCCACGAGGTCCCACAACACGACGGTCTGAAACCTAAGAAGATATGACTAAATGTCGCAGTCACTGAAGTTTATTCATTGGAAATGTTTTTGCTTCTCTAAAACTCATCTGACTCCTGATCTTAGGATTCTTCTTTCACCATTATTTAGTGCTGAGAGGTACCAACCAATACCAGAGAGCATTAGTGCGTGCTAAATCGTTGTGAAAACCGAGTTGATGCAGACATTGTAATTATACAGAGTACATTTTAGTGGGCAACAAAGTCGATAGCGGAAAGAGCTTTGTGGGAATAAAAAAGACAAAACGAAAAACGTACCAACTGTTCCGCTTCCTCTACTGCAATATCTAGCTTTGAACTTGTTGAGTCTGTTGGAAGAACTGTGAAGTCACTGAAAAGGAGGATTCAAGACAGATACGGATTCGCTGGTGAGTTTAATGTCCAAACAATGTACGTAGAACTGTTGCCTAAATTCCTCCTGAAGAAGTATACGACCGGTCGTTTATGAACGAAGGGTTATTTAATTTCAACAAAATTCTGCAAAATTGCGCAATACTAAGGCACTGAAAGCGGAAACCCTTAGCAGACCGGATAAGTCAGCGTATGACTGGAATTTTACAATCAGTAAACCATAAAGGGTCAACTATAAACCGGTCGAATGTAAAATCAATTATGTTTATATGTAGTGTAATAATAATGCAAATTTACCTTCGTGATGACCGACTAGTGCAGACAGAGAGCTCTTTGATATGACAATGATGTATACTAGAGACCACTTAAACAATCTTAGGTACCTTCAGGGTTCATTTATTACTGTTATTCCAAACAGGAATACCAGCGGGAATTACTTGTCAGATGAACTTAAAAATCAAATGGGAAAACATCAAGGTTTCTGGAAACAGTGCAAAAAATAATCATACTCCAACTCTTCACCGCTGATCAGCACCAGCTCTGATATAGTAAATACGGCGGCAGTTCAATTTGTAAGATAAAGATCGAGTGTTGTTGATTTTACTCTCTAGATAAATTGTCATCTGGCAAGCTAGTTAGTATTGACATTGTGATCAATACACAAGTCCAAATCTTAGCATTTGACACTGCCCCGCTAAGAGTGTGGATCAGTAGCTATTGCGTAAAGAACGTTTGGGGATTGTCGAAATCAGCATCCGTGTCGTGCTGCTCACGTTTGACGAGATGGAGAATCAGGAATGCCATCGTCCAATAATATCAGACAGGTAAAGTGGAATGCCAAATCACGGCTGTCGACAATCTTGATTAACATGTGAACATGATTTTCGGCTATGCTATCGTCTCGCAGTACCACGTCTGACCTACTGAGGCCTTTCATGGTTCGCCATTTTAAGTCCCAGGACCACGGTTACCAGGGTTTTTCACACAAACTACATTATGCAACCACAATGGCTGCCGTTTTCACGACTCTCAAAGCAATTGCAATCGTTAGATACTCAAATCTTACAAACTGGGCCGCGAAATGAATTCCTCTCACCAATCTATTCCATCCTCTTTTCCTCTTCCTTTATTTTTATCAGAAAACTAAATCTCCTTGTTACATAACCACCTCCAGTTTTCCAACCGCACTTTTTCGAAAGATGGTTGTCTGCGCTTTTGTTCATCAGACAGTTATCCCCTGGTAGAGTACCGAAATATTAACCTCCCTAGCCACGAATTTTAACCCATATAATTGAAACTTCAATTCCGTTCTTTCAACCACTACCTTTTTGGTTTTCAGAGTTGTCTCAGTAGTGGTGATTCCTCCGTCCTTGATTTCCTATCTTCAATTACCTGACGTTCGTTTGTTACAGACCCAACAGTCATGTTAATTTATTGGTAGATTTTAATGTTCACATCCGAGGCGCGAAACCGAAAGATTAACTGTGATCAACAATTTACCGCAATTAATTGACCTCTCCAGATCTATATCCGATCGATCTGGCGACCGTGTTCATACTGTTGAACTTATCCTTACTTCTGTCTCTTCTCTCAAATTAGATACTTCTGTTCTTTCCCTCCACCTGGTTCATCAGACCTTTGTGTCATTAAGCCTTCTGTTAACTTTTACCGTCATACATTTTGACGCAAGTCCAGTCAACTGAAACGGTTTTCCCGACCTCCTGGTTTCGAATCTTTAAGATGACAGTTGTTTCCATTCGGAAATTTCCGCATTTTTTTCTAACTTTGCCGACATTGTTTTTAAGGGCATGAATTTGTTATTCCACTCTTTCATAAGTGAGACAAACCCGAATCCACGGAATTTTTTGGCCGTGCGTACGATCGCGCTCTATTCTTGAAGCCCTCCGCTTCTCGCCGTTAGCGCCACTTAATTCCGTCTCTTAACACCGCATCGTCAGTTGCACAGAGAGCCAGAGAACTATTCGTCTGCTGCAAAGTGAACGCCTAATCTGATTCCTTACTGATAACCGAACATTTAGGTCCTTTGCTGAAGCAGCCTTCCGCAACTTCTGCCTTGTCAGTTTCCCTTCCATCGAAAGTTGCTATGATAATCTTGTCCATGAACCACACGAGAAAGCTGAGTTTTTCACCTCTCGAACTGGTTCCTTTTCAAATTTGCCAAATTATTCTACATTTCCGGCTTTTCCACTCATATTGTTTACCTTTTCCCACTTTGTATAAGCACTATGTGAAGATCCAAAAAAGACTGCGTTCTCTGAAAGTTTGCAAATAATCCGGTATAGATGGTATTGCACCCATCGTCCCCAAATGTGTCTCAGAGTTATCTGCTTTTTTACGTAATCTTTTCTGTTTCCTCTCAAACCTTCGACCCGGCAGACGACTCCAGACAAATATCGTCTAATTTCTTCCACATGCGTTGTTTTAAAAGTATCCGAAACCGGCATTTCTAGTCAAACGAGTTCGTTCCTCCAAGGTGAACGATTACTAAACATCCGCAAAATGGATTCAGACCTCGTCATTATTACGGCAATCTAGTGGCTCTCGTCTCACACTCCTGATCGAATTCACTAAACAACCACAGAGATACATTCCTAGTCCTGCTCGATATTTTTAAGGCTTTTGATCGGGCTTGACAAGCTTCTCTGGTGAAACTGTCCGCGTTCGGATTCTCCCAGGCTCCTGCATCGTGAGCACCAAATTTCCCCAGTATAAAAATCATTTCTGCTCGAGTCGATGGGGTCTTGACCTAGCCAGTCCCAGTAAATGCTGGCACTCCTCAAGGTTCAATACTTGGGCTTAGTTTATTTCTTTATTCATTGATGATCTATCCACTGCCTCAAGCCGAAATCATTGATTTACCCATGACGCCATCGTCCAGTTTTCTATCCTACCGCATCTCTTGCTTTCTCAACAGCAACGCCGATTCTAATCGCTGTCGCCAGTGTGTCATTAAATGCCGACCTTGAACGAGTGTCTTCCTGGGGCTCCAACGATCGCCACATTTAATGCTTCCCAAACCTCTTGTCTTGCAATTTCTTCGAAACATCATTTATCCTCCCCACATCTGTATTTTGATATATTTGATTTGCGTCACATGAACTCTTTCTATTCTCAGTTTGACCGTTAGTTTCTCCATATGCTGGTCGTCCATCAGATTTCAACGAGCTTCTCGTACTGCCAGCAAATCTGGTTTTTGTTTCGCGCCAGACGTGTTTTTTCCGTCAGTTCATCTATTGCATAAAGCTCAAATCCGAGTGCAGTTGAACAATGCCATCATGCGCTGGGAGGGATTCGTCCAATTTTCTTCCTCTTGACCAGGTTTAACGAAAGGCTATCCGGCTGGTTGACGACTCTTTGTTCAAATCTACTTTGCGGTCGCAAGATCATCGTAGAGTGGTTGCTTAGCCAGCCTTTCTCCAACGACACCATTTTTGTTTCCATTCTTCGGAACCTGCCTCAGCAGTTCTTCTTTCTGTAACGTTTCCTCGCCCTTCCCAAATAAGGGTTGCTAATCAGTCACTTCAAGTTTCTGCTACCAAGTATCGAATATCCATCTTTCAGTTTAATTTTCCCCCTCCCAACCGGTGCCTTCCCACTCAGTTCCAATCCTCCTCGCTTCTAAAGCAAAATCAATGAAGCGGGTTTTACGTTACCACTTCCATTTTCTTGTCACATACAATGCACCTTTTGATCAAGGGGTTTACCTCTCATACTAGTTCATTTTGTGCAATAAAAAACATACTTGGGCGTATTACGCAATTCAATGCATCGATAAAAGCGACCAACTGACGGAAGCGCTTGTAAAGCACAATCCAAATTCCATCGTCCTCATCGTTCAGGGGTAAACAACACGGCAAGCCCCAATGACCGGTCTTTTTTATGGAGTTACATGTTACACAATGGCATTTATACTGGGCTAAATCCCAAAGCAATTTCTGCTAAACAGAAATAAAGACCGTATCCATCTATTTTAATTTACTGGCTCTGCTGAGTAAAACCTAAAACACTGCTGCGGACAGTACTTCCATTTGTTTGGTCAGCAAAGTGTCCAAAATAGGCGTCCACCTTTCTCATACGATTCCGCGGGTAAAAATATATTGGACAGTGGAAGGAAAAACTTAAAAGGAGGTGGACTGAACTTTCAACAGTAAGAGTCAATCTGGCCATCTGCGAGCTTGGCTAAGCAGCGGAGTTACCTCGGATAGCTGCGGACGATGAGGCTCAAATTTCCACACATTCAAAAATTCTTTCACGTAAAAGATTTCAATTCCTCTTAACACCGTCGCATTAGTGAGTAACTAAGTGAACTGATTTTCAAGTGGAGCAAAGCAGCCCTAAGCCAGATGCGTATCCTGTTGCAGCACACCAGCTGATACGAAAAGACACTTAAGCTGAACACGTTATCTTATCAGGAGTTGAAATTCAGCGGTCTCTCTTAAACCCAGTACAGCTTGTTCTACCGTGTACGAAACTCCACAAAAGCCAGAGTGGTATACATCTCAACGTGTTAGTATCCGGGTTGGGAGCACCAGTCATAAATCGTAAGTTTTCCAAATCCTTAGGACAGTACATGCCTTTCGTGGACTGAATCAAGACGAATTGATGAGGTTAACCAAAAATGGCAACAAACAACAGGATTTGCCTTTTTCGATGTTCTAAAAAGGTTTGGAGTGGGCAGGTGAGCAGCACGCCAAATATCGGACCTGTCGTGGATAAATCGACAAAATCATTAACTTGTAAAAAATTAATTGGGTACTGTTGCAAATTCAAAAACCTCGCGATCATTACTTTCTTAACAGTTCAACCAACGTTGGATTCCGTCGGAAGGGATAGAATGCGAGAGGCATTGTTAAAAATGGAGGACCGATGAAATACATATTCAACTGTAAGTTTTATAATTATAGGGCAGGTCAGAGCGTACGGCCTGACCTCCTAAACATGTTTTCCTCGCCAAAGGTATACAACAGGCTATCTTATATCCCTATCCATTGTTAGCTCTACCACTGAAGACGCCATTATCTTCTTGGTTAAAGATGGCATCAAAACAATCCTTGAAAGTATAGCATTTGAATTGGGATAAACCAGCGATCTGGTCCTATTCAGCAGTACTGCACTGCTGATTCGACAGAGTGTAGACTGCTTAAAAATGGCACATCTCCCATTTTTTTGAATTTCCCATCGCACATTATTTCCGCAAGATTGACGAAAGATCACGCCAGTTGCAACGTATTCCATTGGTTAGTTTACGTCCAATGAAAATTTGAAGTATCACGAAGGGCAGATGAGGGCTCATCATCCATTTGTATATATATATATATATATATATATATATATATATATATATATAT
>LUCM01004207.1:3050-19909 GCA_008360955.1 Fasciolopsis buskii
CTCAGTTTGAAAATAACTGGGGTAAGTTCGTCGGGATCGGTTGCTTTCCATCTCTTCAGAGGTCGAATATTTGACTCTACTTCCAATTCCGTTGGGTGTTCAAGCGGCACCTCTCAACGAATTGCAGTTGCAGATGGCGGCCTAAGTATGTTAGTGTGTGGCCAGCTAAACTGGTCCTTAAAGTACTCAGCCTAACTTCCGAGCCTTGGGTGTCTGTCATGAGTGAGCTGTCAGTTCTTATCCCACACGGCTTCACTGATCAAAGGTTGCTTCCCATCGGTTTTGCGCATAAGCCTAAACAATATTTGACTGAAGGGTGGTGATTCCGTCTCTTTTTCGCCACCTTAATCCAGCAGTTTTCACGGTCATCGTTATAGTCAGTTGACGCCGCAACTGGGGCAGTTAGTTTTTTTGGTTTCGACTGGCATTAAATTTCATTCTATTATTGGAAATGATGGGAGCATTGCAGATTTTTCCTTTTTTTAAGCCGGTATCCGGTGTGCATATTCGTCACTGCCAATTTGAGAAGGGGAGCCTGAAGGACGAGCGCCAGTCCAATAAAATTTCGACAGGCCTCTCTGCTTTGCTTTCTAAAGTTTATCAGACGTCAGCCACCAAATATGAGCCCTTCCTTCCGTCATTGGGTTGTTTAGATCACAGGCCTTACTGCTTCTGATGAGTGACTTGTAGGCGACATGACCTACCTGTAGGAAACGGTGGGAGTACAGATGACCGCCCACCAACTGCCGTGATCGAGCATATATTGCTGATATTTCCAGACACGAGTGAAAGAATTGCACACAGAATGTGCAACCTGGTTTTCTTACCTCTTTTTGTCGAAACTGGGACGCCACAGTTGTAGAATCCGTTGGGTTCTAGGAGGAAACGTCAGTGTGTGACTATATGCACTCGGGGCTTGTCCCACAAGTGTGGAAACTGACATGGGTTCCCACACGTATATGTAGACAAGCCTACACGGAAAGTTCATTTATTCGTGACTGCAGCTGCAGGCGTTTCGTTGCCGCGAGTGCGCTCTATCATGTTGCCATTGTCTGTCGCTGACGTTACCTGCTGAGCTTTGTGAGCTGCGTCTCTGCCTGACTGATCCATCTGTGCCTTTGACTATGACAACGTTGTTCGACTGCTTTAACACAACGACGATGACTACCTCGCGTTTGGTATCTGTTTTACTGTACTTGCTTGTCACTTCTGTCGACAGACGTTCGCTTGGCTGTTCTTATCTGGCTCGGCCGAGCTGACTGCACTGCAAGGCATCTTGTGCAACAGGACTGACTGCCTTGTGTTGCTTTCTGTTCCTGTCCCGATCAGTTAAATTATCTCTCCACTGATTCGCTTATCTGTTTCTTCGTTGTTCACTTGACTAATGGTGCAGCATTTACGAAATATGATGAGCGCGATTGCACGAATGAAAGTGTTGTGCTGCTCCCGTAGCCGTGTCCTGTTCCGTTGTGTGCATTTGCCAACGAGAGTAGGACCTGTAGGGAGAGACTACGTGTGGATGCCAATAGTGCTTCGGTGCGATGATTCATACAGAGGTGAAGCACGAGTGTGGCCAGAACAGGACTGTTTGACAAACTCGTTTCACGTCGGGCTTGGAATGGACCGAGGGATCAGCCAGGCACCCCTCTCCATGGGTTGGTTGAAAGTGGTTTGATTTTGTGACACGTTCAGAGGCGAGCGGGGTCGGCATTCGATTTGAAAACCAAGGAATGGACAATGAAATCGTCAGACGGATGGCAATCGGCCAAAGAACTCGATCATGTTTGAACCTAATGTAAACCATTTGATTATGAAAAATAGAGGAAATCGTCTCGCTGATTGGCCAGAGCCCATATGATTGCTCTTGAAACGACCGACTGAACGCGCAAGAGTTAGCGATAGCGAGAAATGTGGACCTCGTTCGATTATCATTCTGTGTCACTGGGATAGGTGCAATATTTCGTCAGTCAGCAATTTTGTTTCTACAGGCATTTCTATCGACTCGCAGGTTTGAAACTGCCCGGTTAGTCTCCTTGACCACCGGCCTAGAGTCCAGCTGTCTTCAGCCTTTCTCGTCTTTGCTGTAGGGTGGTCATTTCAGTGCTTAAAACTAGCCAGCTTTCCGAAGCTTATAGTCAGCAAATTTGTGTTACAGTCCAATAATTTTCATGCCTACAGTTAACCGATCATGCGGTTTCAGAAAGTGCCAATTGTTCCGGCTTTTAAAATAATCTTTCGTATGTAAATGAAAGACCCTCGACTCTTTAACGGCTAAGATAGACAAACAGTCACTTATTGTTTGTTTATTATTGTTTCCTCCTAATTCATATATATATATATATATATATATATATATATATATATATAAGCAGGAAGTAGTATCTGGATGCGTAAACAAAATTAGCCCGGGAGCACACGACCGGTTTCGCGGTTATTGTCGCTCGTCAGGTATGCGTACCCGATGCTCTCTTGTCTAAACATCCACATACTTGTACACTCCGAATTGATTGATATTTCTCACCAGAATCGAATCTGTAGCAACAGGAGTGTGCATGGAAGCTCTTCGTCGAAGAGTCCACAGAAGAATCACAACTGTGATTCGTTGATAATTCTTTGTCAGTTGGGCTGAGCCAACCTTAGGAACGAGGGCAGAATGCCCCAGAATATACGTATGTATATATAGAAGCAGGAAGTAGTATCTGGATGCGTAAACAAAATTAGCCCGGGAGCACACGACCGGTTTCGCGGTTATTGTCGCTCGTCAGGTATGCGTACCCGATGCTCTCTTGTCTAAACATCCACATACTTGTACACTCCGAATTGATTGATATTTCTCACCAGAATCGAATCTGTAGCAACAGGAGTGTGCATGGAAGCTCTTCGTCGAAGAGTCCACAGAAGAATCACAACTGTGATTCGTTGATAATTCTTTGTCAGTTGGGCTGAGCCAACCTTAGGAACGAGGGCAGAATGCCCCAGAATATACGTATGTATATATAGAAGCAGGAAGTAGTATCTGGATGCGTAAACAAAATTTGCCCGGGAGCACACGACCGGTTTCGCGGTTATTGTCGCTCGTCAGGTATGCGTACCCGATGCTCTCTTGTCCAAACATCCACATACTTGTACACTCCGAATTGATTGATATTTCTCACCAGAATCGAATCTGTAGCAACAGGAGTGTGCATGGAAGCTCTTCGTCGAAGAGTCCACAGAAGAATCACAACTGTGATTCGTTGATAATTCTTTGTCAGTTGGGCTGAGCCAACCTTAGGAACGAGGGCAGAATGCCCCAGAATATACGTATGTATATATAGAAGCAGGAAGTAGTATCTGGATGCGTAAACAAAATTAGCCCGGGAGCACACGACCGGTTTCGCGGTTATTGTCGCTCGTCAGGTATGCGTACCCGATGCTCTCTTGTCTAAACATCCACATACTTGTACACTCCGAATTGATTGATATTTCTCACCAGAATCGAATCTGTAGCAACAGGAGTGTGCATGGAAGCTCTTCGTCGAAGAGTCCACAGAAGAATCACAACTGTGATTCGTTGATAATTCTTTGTCAGTTGGGCTGAGCCAACCTTAGGAACGAGGGCAGAATGCCCCAGAATATACGTATGTNTACATATATATATATATATATATATATATATATAATAGCAGGCTAGGGAAAGATGGTATTGATCTGTTCATTGAGGTGAACAGTTTGATTGCAAATGTTTCATCACAAGCCGTGGTGACATCATTAGTGCTATGATTTTGTGGCGAGCTTCTGTTTGCCATCGTCCGCTTAGATGGGTCGGTGTTGACTGGTTGCTCTAGGTGAATTGGTATGGTAGAGATGCTGGCCAGTTACTTTGTTCTCCCTTTCTACATATGTGCTCCAGACCCAAAAATGACAGTATAAAGCAAAATGCAGTCTGTAGGTTTGTGTTTCTGTATGGTTCCATGTTTGTGCCGTTGGTCTCAAGCCGTTATCCTACCAGCTAGCATCATTCCTCTTTAGTTCAGTCAGTGCAAGTTCAAAAATCATGTAGGTAGGTTGATCTTTTGCCTGGTCAATTCCCCTATGGACCAACCGTTTTCGCTCTATTTCCCTTGGAGCAATTCAACATTGCATGTTTGCGTGGATGCGATAGGACTGTGAGTGATTTATTGTTAAACCATAACAAATTGCACATAATCTAAACTACTGATAGCATCTGGCAACCATAAGCTTCACCATTGTGAGTTTAGCTGCTATTTTAGATCAACCGTAGTACCGCGATGGCGTGAATGTACCATTTTATAACGCAGGTAGTATGAAGACTCCAGCACTCAAATGCTGATGGTCTTCTTTTTTTTCCAATTCCATGGAACTATCGGTTTAATCACTATGATGCGCACTGCACCTTGAATCGACAGCGGGATATAAAAACTGGCGTCTCAGATTGTTAAAAGCAAATAAGCCTTATACTCGCACAAAAACATTTCATCCGATGTACACTCAGATGAACTGTCAGAACAACCGGTAGACGTTCAGTGGATTAAATGCTTATCATCGTAAGAGCTCAGTTTTGGGTCCAAGCCTCATTGATTACTTTGGTGGTAGACGGTAATTTAATATCATCCAACTCGTTATCATGCCTACTGCACCAGCATCCGCCCTGCGGAACGCGAATGAATCGTTTGCATGCACATGTACGTGTGCGTCATTGTCCGACACTCGATATCCATTTTAGTCTGGGACGCTAGAACCTTAGTTGTTACTGTTCAATGCATGCCTGACAGACAACAAACTGTTGGTCCCGCAGTTTGTTGGCTCTTTACCGTTATCCCGATGACTCAGATATGCTACTTACAATATAGTTTACCGACTAATGTCTCAGCATGATAGGGGATGAGTATCTCACGCTGTGCATCGGCTGCTCGTCCAAAAAGCATCTCGAAATCATTTCAGATGACCGGGGTGTCACAACCTCTGCTAAGGAAGTTCTACCCACTACCTTTTCGTGTCGGAAGGGTTCCCACTAAAATGCGAGGACGAAGGCGAACGCGCAGCGCCCTCCACTGGGTTTACTCGTCTTGGGTAATCAGTCGAGGGAGGAGGCTAAACCCTGATACCAAACCAACCACGACAACGTGCCCACCGTTATTTGTGGTGGAGGGTAAAAGTGGGTACCCAGGAAGTCTAGCCCCACTCATAGGAGAGATGAACTGAGTTATCAGTCAATGGGTCCCAGTGGACTATGCGACACTCAGACAGTCCTGCTGTCCGGTGTGTTAGACCATTTAGCCAAAGGGTAGGAGTAGGGTACCCTAAGTCAACCCTCTACTTCGGTTTGGCTAATTGGTGGTTTGAAACCCACAGAGGAATCAAGAACTTCGATGAATGGCCAATGACATGGAGATGGAGAATGTAAGAACCTACTTGATTAGGAAACGTCAGCAACGTTGCAGCAAAACACCCTAGAAATACAGTTAAAGGCTTCTGGTACATTTTTGCTGTTATGCATGGTCTGGAATGCCCGTTGGTACCGGATGGTATTTAGACTAATGTTTATATAGTGTAGAAGACTGCGATCTGATAAATTTTGCTAGTATTGCTAGTGAAAAGCGTGAAATTGACAGGCAGTTGTTGAGTTTAAAAGGTATCACTGAACGTCTTCAATCCGCACGTCCGTATACTTTAATCCTCAGTACCATTGGGTTTAAAACAGTGGCATCGCTCCGGATGAGTCGCATGATCACTTGAACTAAACGGATTTGTACGTTAACACTTCACGTAATGCGTTCAGCAGGATCGAGGTCGAGCCTGAGTTATTGCGCGGAACGTTCGGACAAATCAATATCCCTTCAAGATTGAATTCGGAATGCATCACATTTAATAGATATTCCGAATGAACTAGAGAAAGCCTACTCTTAATTTAGGCCCTATTTCGCCTGTCTATAGAGCATCTCATTTGTCAGCGGAGAATATGCATCTCCGGTTGATGACTTGTTGAATGTTGTCTAACATTTCCTGCTCAGAGGCATCGATTGTGCATTCTGCTGCTCATAGGGATGAAAGTCAATATGATATGTCGCTCTATAGGTTTGCAATTTGGAGAGAAAACTAAGCTGTATCCAAGATTCTAAACTGAAATGATAGTGAACTATTTTCTGATGTGCTTTGGGCCAACAAATACACTTCCCTTATTCACTGCGCGGACATTTTATTTCAGTATATGAATGTTGCCCCGAACCGGTCCATAGATTTGATGCGAAAATGTTATTAGAAACAGTGCCTGTAGTTCAAGAGCGACTCGGTTGACTTCGACCAGGATATTTGCGCATCTCTTGTTACCTTGTGTTGACTAAGCCAGTTAGCGCAAAGCATTTGTTTACCTTACTTTCATGAATTTTCATTTAGTTTATAGACTGTGTTGTTAGCCGAAGAGATCAGAAAAAGTGTATAGGCACGTGACTGATAATATATTCTTCACAGCTACCGCAAGTGTGGAAATGAAGTGCGTGAAACGCAAATAATATTTTCGTGTTGCCCATGAACCGATATTACTGTAATTGTATTCTTGTGGTTAGCAATCAATAGGACGATGAAATTTCTCGTTTTGTCCTTAGATGGCCAGTTAAATGAGGTCCTCGGTTGTGATTTGCCCTTCACCGTCTGATTTAACCAAGTCATGAGCCAGTTAATGTATATGTGTATGCTTGAGAAAGCTTGGATAACGCAATCAATTTGGTATCAGGATTAATGACTTTTGTCTTTGATACTTCGAAATACTGACACAAATGTCCAACTGATGCAAGCGTAATCCATATTTGTACCTCATTCGGATTAACGGACCGCCAATGAATGCAGACCGTAATGCTAGGATATGTTCTCGTAAAACCTGATCAGTACTGATAGATTATATCCGTTGATGGTAAATCTTCGATCGCTGGTTTATTTGTCTCAACTTCTAGGTAAATGACAGTGACTTAATCCCGGGTGTGACCACCGAATCCGCAGGCACTCAGCCCAGGGCCTGTATGGTTTCTCAGCTTACTATTTTGCCGTCTATCTTTACTATTCCTGGTTTTTTTTTCTTTCTGTTTCAGCAGATAATGCTGTGAGGTAACAATCAAAACCAGGCGTGTTCGTGCAAGGTTAATGGTTTTACAATCTGAACTTAACTGAGTCCGTATAGGGGGCATAAACGTTATCATCAGATCACACTACAGCATTATTCTAGCACTGTCCTCGTGCTCAGAATAGCGCTTCTGGCGAAGGCGACCTTGATTCCGAAAGTGCAGATCAAAATGTCCTTCATTTATTTTGCGGATTCCTATAAACGAGAAAAATTAGGTTGAAATCTGGAAGAACGTTGTGGCTAATTGTCTGGTATGGATAGCCGGATGGGATCCATGCAGAAAGTAGTGCAATCCAGTTTAGGGCAACAAATTTTAGTGAAGTGAATACGTTGTTTGGATAGCTTCATCGTGACATTATTAATGCTTTCATTGTCTTACTTCATGATCTCCTTCATTGCTTCACATTTAATGTCTAAACAGCCTGAGATGAATTAAAAGCAAATTTCTAGTCACGCTGACGTCATAATTAATGCAATGAGTACTTTTCAGGCACATTCGTAATATTGGCTTTCTTGCATAATTAGCTGCTGGTTTTCTGACTTGGATCTAATCTTTTATCGTCCCCTTATAGCCCTTTGCTTGATGATGTATTACAACTCTAACTGGCTTCGGGCATCATTTGCTAAATTGCGTATTTTATTGGATTCTGGAGGTGTATCCCATGAACATATTCTCCTCCCGGCAACTCTTATTTATTTCAAGGAGGCACCTGCACACAATAGTGCACTTTCATACCCCAAGGAAGCAAATTGATTGTCCTCGCAGTCACGGAGACACCTGCAGTCCGGTTGGCACTAACAGCTGTAAAACCATGCCATTTCCCGCATTAATTACGAACTGTGTCAAAACTGATCGGACTTCATTTATAACGTCTCTCTTTCATAAGACCTCACGACTAGTAGATTGCTTTGGAACATTGTATTGATGATCAGTATGCCTTACAGCAAGCACGCAAAAATGTATCCACGTAAGACGGATGACGTTCCGATCATATGAAAACAAGACCTTAATGCACCAGCCGAATGACATTTTTGAATAGTTTCGACATAATTCTGAAATAACGCGGGAGCTGGAATACTCTTGCTCAACTTGTAAGGTGTTTTGAGGCATTAAGCAGTCTTGACTAATCTAAAATGCTAACTCTAACTGAGGTGCCAGCCACTTGATCACTTGCACCCTGGGTACTGTTCGTCTGTCTAGTTATTATAAAAGCTGATTCTAGCCCTGAGTGGGACAAGCCTTTCTTTAGCCTGTGGTATTCTAGCAGATTTTCGGCTGATAAAAGATTACATGCACAGTCAAGCGAGCTGAAAAGGGGGTTCTTTGAATTTAAAAAACGAATCATTTGCTTTGCAGTCCGATATCTACAATTATTTTAGTTAAATTCTGCTCGATGTATCAACTGAAGTTTTTTTTGCATTTGATGCTAGAAGAAATAAGTCTGTCATACTTCATTTAAAATTTATCTTTATAAGGAGTTACACGGAGGAAACTAAAAAATAAAGGGTTCTGACTAATCATCAGTAGGTTGAGAGTTTCTGTCAGCGCGGTGATCGTGATTTAGATACGATGGAGATAGGTGTTATTCGTAGAGTCACGTGTGGCGTTGTTTAATGATGCAAAATAAATGAGTAGATTCGCAAACCAAAATTCCCGGAAAGGAATAATCTGCTATGTACATGTGCATGAATGTCTTGTGTACAGCTATCTTTTCGCTGCACATTTCAAGCAATGTTAGCTGAGGGGTCATCTGAAGCGGAATCGGTCATCCAAGACTGGTCTGTAGTCAAACTCTGATTAAATCTTCCCGGTTGCAGATCGGTTGAAAAAAGAACAGTTGAAGCCTGTGATGTACTTGGGCTGGGCGGCCGTATGTTTTGGCGGTTTAGGCTGTTTGAACGACTTGAACATTCCATCTGGAAACTGTTCATAAGCTCACCGAAACAGGCTGGTGAATAGACCTCCATGTGGAACTGGGCAAAAATATGAAACATAATCAGTTAGGTTGGAAGTTGTTAGGTGATTCTGGGATTCATTCATAACTATGATATCATCAAGTTACATCCGGTTTATTGAAGTCATTCATTTTCTGCTGAAACCGGATTCAAAAAGTGTTTGCTTTGATGCTTGTTATTGGACAGCTTGGTGTAAGTTCTACGGCTAAGTAGTTTGATGTCATTAACCCACATCACTGTAGCACTTTTGAGCAGCAAAGGTTGATTCGAAAATATAAATAACATTCAGATAAAGTTATGCATGAATCCGTTCTTATATGTTTCGTTAGTTCGATTTTTGAATTCGGTGGAAAAAACGAATCAGATCAATTTTAAGTTTCAGGTACAGCAAATACAAGTTAACATTTATTTATTTGTAGTAGTGAACTCTTAGCATTCAAAAACATAACTAATCAGCTCACTGGAATCTCATTTGGATCGTTGGGAGCGTGAATGGATGACATTTGGATTTAAGAATCACATGATGATTCATTGGAGCATTTTCGTCGGTTAAGCAAGACTCACTTCCGTATACGAAACACACTACTAAAAATAAAAGGCAATGCTTTCAGGCCTTGTGCTGAAGGTCAGCCTTGTCTGACTGACGAAAATGTTCCAATGAATCACCATGTGATTCTTAAATCGCCTTATCATCCATTTACACTCCTAATCATTCAAATGGGACTCTAGTGAGAAACTAAGAGACGAGCGCAGCCCACTAGTATAGGGATGGCTGGACAGAAGAATACCGGGTAACCGGGTATGCATACCTGAAGAGCATTAATAACCGATTAACCGGGGAAAATTTTATTCATCCATCTCGTTCAACGCATGCGAAACGGTACAACCGCTGGCTGACCGACAAAGACGATCGGAATAAATCACTTCAGACGAAACTGGCGTCGGATGACGAATTCAAAAAGAAAAATCTAAATACCTACCACAGTTTTCACAGGATTGTTACTAAACCATGAACTTGGATTACCTGACCACGGTTCTTTCAGTTGGGATCTGCTCGGTAGCCATTTTTTGTCAGTGACATTCCAGCAACATAACTAAGAATAATCTAAGTATCCGGGAATACGTGGACAGAATGGCGAAGACTGTAGTTTTGGACCACCTTACTTTACTCCATTTTGATTCTAGAATACACGAAGGGTCAGGACTAAATTACAGGGTCTCACGGACGTTATCCGATCGAGTACCAGAACGAGATCCGTAACTGAGATTTCTGTATCAGTCTAGTAGTTCCCAGCAGACCGGGAACTTAAGACTAGGGATGTCGGGTAGGGGATGAGTACGCTGCTTGGACAGGTTTTTATACCCAACAAAATAATGAAAATAACAAGGTGATGCCTGATGGCCGATCAGCCACCAGTTAAGTCAATTCACCGAAAGATCGATGATCAAAATGGTGAGCGAACGCAGCGGATCTTCCTTTGGATGGTTCAATTTAAGCTGAAATCACCATTAGTGGGCGGTTTATTTTGAATTTGAATCACTAGCCTGACAATATCATCTATGTTGTCAAGCGCATAAGTCGTTATTCTCGGGATACATTTTAAATGGGTTTAGACAAGTCTGCAAAATAAATCGCGCTCAATGTGCAGTACGTTATTCGAGTAAACGAATAATTTGACAGTTTGTTTAATAATCACCAGGCAGCGTCCGTTTCTAGTTAGAAAATTAAGCTTGACAAGATAAAGAAATAAAGGCGGGTCGCGATATTTGATTCATCTGTGTTGGGCAAGACAGTTCACTTATTCGTCACGAAGTCATAAGTTTTAACATCCTATCTTCATTCGCTCACTAAGTCACCAAATAAACTGTTTCACCTACTTCGAAATCACTCGACAGGTTTTAGCTGGAATGCGGGAGACCCTCTCTCGAAGTGTCTTCTTTCAGTAGGTCATCGAACTGGCCTCGGCGAACCAGGCAATATGATGTTAGCAACCTCTAGTAAATTTATGCTATCGTTGTTGTACGTTGTCCCTGCATTCACCCGTTGCGCCCAGTTAGGTGCAAAATACGTTTAATGCTAGACAACATTGGATCAAATGATTCGTAATTACACGAAAGGGTGTAGGTGCGAACATACAAAATGACTGATAGTGATCACTCCAGCACTTACTTAATCAGTTTTAATTCTTGATTGTCACAACGAGACTACACCTTGATGTGGTGTGACGGCTTGCGTGCCTCCATGATCCAACGAGCTATACAGGATGGCTTATTTCAAGCCGAAAATCCAATCGTGCCTGGAAGGTCAATGGATAGAGACCGAATGAAGTAGTCTGTTGATCCTCCAAGTCGAGGGTTGATCTGAGTTAGCAGCTCAGTCGTAAAAACGATTGGAAAAATAATTGATCCGAGTAAATGGGCCTCCACTCAGCCCTGCCCCGTGAGTAAACTTTGAGAGAGACGCAGGAATTTATTGCAACCCTAAGTCTGACTGGTGTTGTGATAAGCAAGGATGGCAGACCGTTTAGGAGAGGGCGCCCGAGGAACATGGCATTATAATGTTATCAGAGAGTTTTTGTCAGCAGAGAATTCATAAGCCACTGGAGACCATTTATCAAGAGACTCTAGATCTCCATTGATAAGTGCAAGAGTGGAGCTAAATGAACAGCCTCAAAGAGTAACTATTGAGTCATCGGCAAACAGGAATAGGTGTGCCATGACAATAATTAACAGGAGTTCTAATTGAGCAAGAAAAAAGCAAAAGTCCGCAACAACAACGAGAAGGCGCCTAGAACAATCCCCACTGAATGACCCACTGGTAAATAGCAGAGGCTGGGAAAATAACGTTAATATGACTATTTAGAGACGAGATCGCGAAAGAGTAGATGCAAGCCCAAGAATAAGAGGGATTCCCTATTCCATAAGTCCTCATTATGCGCCAGAAGTCGGGGATACGAGAGATACGCGGAGTCAACCGCCTCTTGACATCAAAGATTATGAGCATCGACCAGGTGGCAAATCGACCACCTGGAGTGAACCAACAGCTTCAAGAACGCAACACTGACAGGTGAACCAAGGACATCGACCCACAATCAGGAAGCCGTGTATAAGGGAAGGAACGAATTGATATCAAAGTTTGAAGTAAAAACCCAACGAAAATAAGAACCCATATATAAATACAATTATAACAATCATATTCCATAAGAAATCCATAGAACACTGCAGGGTACGATCGTTATATAATAAGAGATCGAGAAAGTTTCAGGTTCATTGCGATGGAACCCTTTTTGTAGATGTGGGCCAATAAAATGGAATGTTATTCACATCTTCTAGTCGACGCGAAAGTAGCCGAGCAACCAACCCCAGACAATTACGGAGAGCGACGAAGAGAAAATTTAAAAGAAGACATGATGAGGACCACAAGATTCTGGACACAGACGAATCAGGGCGACATTTAAGGACTATCAGGCTGGAAAAAGAAAACAATGCCATCATGCCGGCCTGATGGGTGGCCCTAGCATATTCATCACATTGGTGATGCCAGCAAACGTCGAAACGAGATGGAGGATAATCTAACCCGAGTTGACATGGGGTTGGATTTCAGAGTGTCCGATTGGTCATTAATGAGAGTAAGAAGACGAAATGTGTATTGGAAGGTCTTCTGCGATGTCTCAGGGACTCAATGCGTGAAGCTATTAAAATACTGAGGGAAAGTTCGGATAGTTGAGGGATTCGGGTTGCGAACGAGCTTTGAAAATATGGAAGTCCTTCCGACTGGGTTTGGCCACCCAGAAGCTAAGAATCTCCTGCCTTTTTAACCTTAGTTCGGATCCCATATTAGTGTAGTAGGTGTTTTCAGTCTGTTAGCTCACATTATCTAATCCGCCGCGTCTGCAGCCTTCTGAATCTGGGTTTTCTTCAATGTGCGCGATTTAATCAGGGTGGCCCAATGGGCCAGTGTTGGCCAGTCGTACTCTAGACTGGTATGTGATACATCCTAACAATACCGATGAGAGATCCTTCACTCTGCTGCATGAGTGAACACGATATTCATTGGTGATTTAACGGAGTTTATGAAGTAATTTCGAGACTAACCTGCGCCATCAACCGTCACCTACGGTCGCGACGAGTATCTGTGATGCCCTGCGCGAGTAACAACTCCCCGGACACGTACAGAGAAACAGCTCAAGCCGTGTGCATCAACGGGTTTAGGAAAATGAGGGTTTGGTGCTTGGAGTTTGGAAGTAAGGCTGAAACACGGGACGCTGTTGGAGACATGAGCGGTCGAAAGAGTCACAAGATAAGGCGCTGATAGGTCTGTTGCGCACGCAGTTTGCAGGATCTAATATCCGAGTGTCCGGTGAAGGATACAGTGAAGTCGTCTGTCAATCTAGCCTGGCCACGGGTTCAGATTGATTATAATAAAGATTATGACACTTTCGGATCCAATCAAGGGTCTCGGCTCATAGAGTCCTCCGTACAAGAGCTGGCGATTTCACTTTCGTACATGGAGAACCCAGACGAGTTACTAACGTTACAAAGATAACCTCGTCAGCTCTGTGGCTATGTCAGGGGCAAAAGAGAGAGCATTAACGCGCTAGATCAATTGTAGTGGTCACATGGGTGGACTTTGAAATGAGTCAACTATATGTATTTAAAACTGCAGTGCATCGGAAGGTCCTAGGTTAGGGGTGGAGAGCCCTATCGACGCCTCTGGGCACCCTGCAACATCTTTGTGGTCACTTCCAAGGGGAAAGGTTTAGTAACTGAAACCCAAACCATCAGGAGTGCTATGCCGTAAAATCGAGTGGTAAATATTCTGTAGACGCGCAACTATGACTAAGCGCGACAAAGCTGCTCCCATGCACATCTGTGCAGATATAGCACTTATGAGTAGTCCATCCTATCTAGTACAAATTTCGACACCACGTTTCGCGTCCGCAACATGCGGCGGTGGCGTTCTAACTCGACAGATAAAAAACACTGAGTCAGATTGACCATATCGCAGTTAGCTACCGTTGCCGGTTCTGTCCAGAACTGTCGATCATCTCTGGGACCACATACATCTGATCGGACCATCGCGTTAGTTTAATGCAATTTCTGCTGCAGGGCTGATGGCCATCTGACGCAGGCCAACAAATCCCGATTGGCTGTCGAACATTTTTGTCCGACCGGTGTTCGCTAAACAGCTACGGACGAATAATATCCGAGGAACGAAGAGATGCCGACGAGTAGCAATGTAGACCCAGCGGTGGGAATCAAATTAAAGAGGCTTATGCATTGGCAGCGAATTTCGCCCGCGCCCAGATCTAGTGTTCATCAAAACACTAGGATCTCTCAAGCCGCTCGCTAATTCTAATGGGAACCGCGCAGCTGCTAAATGCAAGAAATGAATAAGAAATTGCATCGGCCAATTTGCAGCGTCACGTTGACCTCGTAGCCTTAGGACATGATCACGAAGCTGGTGGGTTAAGGTGCGGAACGGCACACGTGGCGTCGCTTTCAGAGTAACAGTCAAGACTGTTAGCTTATACGCGACGCGGGTGGGCGCGCGAATGTTCGGTAGTGAAGTCGGTGCGATACGATGAGATCTCATTCCATGGAAGACAGAATAGACTGGCTGTCTGGGCAGAGCCATTCGGATCGTTTAATGGCATCACGCTATCGTATTCTATGTCCGCACCCTAGGAGCTCCGTGATCCTTCGAGGGTGTCACTTGATCTCCAACGGAAGTGAAGGTCGCAGTCGAATATTCGCCGGCTTTGAAAGAGGGGAAAAAAGCTGCCGGTCGCGATGAACTTCCGCCAGTTCTTTCAAAATTGGTGTATATGTGTTGCTGATTGAAAAATCACTTACCTCCTTTGCTTCATAATATTTTGGAACGAGGTACAGGTATCCCGCTATCGTCGGGGTGAGTCACTGATTAATAGCCCATCTTCAAGAACGGTACAGCCGGAGTGAACCTGCGCAATCCTCGTGATTTAGTTTAATTTCCCGATAGTTACTAAAGGTGTGGTTAGCTTCGATAATGCTGTTGCCGTTTTGACACCCGATTCGCGAGAAGTAATATCCGCGAACAAAACAGGCCGGATTTCGCCAGGGTCGATGTTGCAGTCGGACCAGGTATTCACTTTCCGCGCAGTTACTAGAAACGCGCCACACGCACCGCCGCCCTACGATCGTAGTTTCCATCGACGCAAAAGTTGTTTTCGTTTCCGTGATCCGACCAAGCACTACTCATTGGCTCTCCACCCGATAGGGTATACCGACGAAGTTTTGTTGAACCTGTTGCGACATTACACTCGCATTACCTAACGGTCCACGTTAGGGTATAAGCGGTGAACTAATTCAAGTTCAGATCGCGACGAACTAGTGGCGTTCAGACAATAGGTGTCCCATCTCTCCATTCTTGTTCAATCTTGTCATGGAGCGAGGTGATTTGGAATGTTTTAGGAAATCTCCGTGAGGGCCACTGTAGGAGTCGAACTGGGGAAGTGGAAAGAGAACTGTTTGAATCTAGATTACGGCAGGAACGGAACTCCATGTGCCTGTTCGAGTCTGCGACCATGCACAAACGCGCACTAGAGACTCTTGAAGGTCGTTGCTCGGTTTTGAGACTGTGGCCTTTGCACCTTCAGAGTGCAACGTGCTGTTTACAGGACTGGACGATCAAGTAGTGCCGAACTTGATACTGTATGGAGAGGGAATAACGAACTGTGGATCGTTTCAACCTACCTTGGACAGCTGCGGTGTTTCGCAACGAGGTACGCTCGGGAGGGGAGGTAAACTACTGCGTATATTGATAAAGGCCAGCAGCGGTTACGCTGGACTGAAGCACCTTTGTGGCGTTCGGCCTGATATTTCACTGAGGTTGAAAGGTCGTGGGTGTATGGCTGCATGTCGTTAAGTTTTCTGTTGAGCGGTTTGCGAGACGTGAGGAGTATGCGTGTGAGTCGATAATTCATCGGTTGGAGGTTTTCGACATCGATGTCTACGTAGTAAATGGCTAGGATGGATGAAGTGGCCGGTGACGTAATATTGAGGGTTAGAATCGTGGTATGGCGTGCCATTCCTGAGAATCGCTTGTTTCAGCGTACGACAAACTTAAGTAGTCTACGCGGTTGTGTCAATCGTGGGGACGTATGGCGAAGCACTCGTCCTACCATACCGTGCCCTATTTTGTGTTCTCCAATGAGTGGAATACAGCCCTGTGGAGGCCAACCAGAGGTGACGCTGGCAAAAGTGGGATGAGAAAATGTACAGCGAAGTTAGGTAACCAGTAAGGTGTCTCACGCCTTGCGTGGTTGGGGTCCGAAAGACTCGTCGACTTTGCTGGCCTGGAGACATTGAAGGATATGGCAATGAACCGTGTTGAGCAGTAGTCATTTTCTGTCGAATCAGAAGAATGAAAAGCACGGTGCGTTGTACAGTTTAGACTGTGTTCCGTGTGTTAGCCCAGCAGCATGCTTATCTTTTCCCTGCCTGTGTAGGTCACTCCCTGTATTCCCGTTGGGTATTCACTCTTTTTATATAAACTGTTGGTAACTGTATGAGAAAGGCAGGGTCATGGAGGTGAGCCTTGCTGTTTAACGCTTATGCGCGAACATCGGTGGAGCGGTGAACTTCGGGTTAGTGAAGTTGCGTGCGAATTAGAATGGAAGCATATCCATCCATGGTAAAACAAGAAAGACTGGACTGTTTGGCAGAGGCATTTCAAGGAGCGCGGTTTTAGCTGCCACGCGCTAATCGTAATTTAGTCCGTCGTCTGAGAGCTGTGAATCCTTCG